>JAWPHD010011366.1:0-84577 GCA_037043455.1 Cyrtodaria siliqua
AGTTAGTCGTTCGGATGCGAGTAATTAAATCACTCGTGCTTATTTCTTAATTATCATCGTCCAGTTTTAAGTACATTTGTAGTATATGACTGGTTATAACACACTGATACTGAGCACATAGTGTTTTAAAAATGAAAACCTTTGGCTGAGACCCATTTGATTTGAATCAAAATATGCACCGTGAACAAACAATTCGCGGTACAAAAAAAAGCAAATCCACTAGTAAAATATTATAAGATAAACTTAAATATATCGAACAAAACATTACCATCAAGATCGACTGTCAGTTAAACAGGATACGTTTAAAGGGACTGGAGGCGATATAGAAGAGTGATTGGTGTCAATCAATTTACGAAAGAAAGCCGTCACAGTATGCTTTAGTTTCATTTGAAATGAGATTATTTATCACATGAAATTAGTTAAATTCAATGAGACAAATTGTTGGTTTCCAATGTGTACCAACTGTACACCTCTTGTCGCTGATTTTATTTTTGTATTGCCACGAAAGAACCCTTTCTTTTCTACTGTGGTAAACACTATTTATCCTAAAGAACTTTAACACAGCAAAGCTGATATTTCTGATATATCGCTTTTTTCCTTGATATACATCTGTTTTTTAAAATTGGAGAAATAATTAGTACAATCTATGACAAGAGAGATGCCTTTATGTTTGATATTGTTAATTATCCCCATTTAGATGTGGATGTTCCCCGAGCTACTTCTAATGGAGTCTATGTTTTCAACATTCGTTTTTCTAGAGCTTGTAGTCGTGTTGAGGACTTTATGATTTGTAATTTCTGTATAACTAAAACGCTACTCCATCAGGGCTACCGTTACCAAAAATGTCAAAAGAAAATTGGCAAACTTTTATTATTGTAACCCTGATCTACTTTTTAAAATATAACAGTAATTTAAGAACTCTTCTGCGAAAAAGACTTTCAGAAATTGAACCTTCATGGTGACTCCGTTAGGGTCCTTGGTATCAAGCACTTTCATACAATCTATTTTAAACTTGTTAAAGACACATTTCCCAACGCTACTTGGTCATTGAAAAAGCATGAGAAGCTTGAATATTTACAGCCAGCACGCTTCATGGCTGATCAACTCCGGTATATAAATTGAGGCCGGCTCTTAGTTTTTTATTTGTATAGCATTGCTATATTGGGGGTAAGAATAGCTTAACAACACTTTGTAATTTACTTTAATGAAGAAATATATGTTCATAATTTAGCTTTTGAATACAAAACTTATCTGGTATTTCTTAATTGTTTTTAGACCACAAATCAAAGCACAACGAAATAAATATACAGCATTCTTTAATGTGTTATTATGTGTACTGGTCACAAATGCTTTATTGGGTGGGCCTCATAATCTGAAGAAAAATTGAATATCACACTTTACACATGAAATTGTATGGCTAACAGTGATTTACAGTTACCTATAAAAATTCTCTCCCCACACCCCCACCGCCCCCCCCCCCCCCCCACCCAAACCCCCCAAATACAATAGGCTCGAAATATGTCTTTAAAGACACATTTCGAGCCTATTGTATTTGGCGGGGTGTGGGGGTGTGTGGGAGGAGGGGAGAGAGAATTTCTATAGGAAACTGTAAATCGCTGTTAGAAATACATTTGCACAAGGAAATTGAGATTATTAGTTTTTTGTCAAAGGATGAGGCCCTTCCCATAAAGAGTGTATAATGTAGTAAAAATTATAACCGTTTTGCATTTTATGTGCGCTGGTATATATATATATTAAAACAACTATGTATAGATGGATTTTCTTAAAAGACCCGTGTAAACAATTAATAGTTTTTGTATGTTTAGCACAATATACTCTATTATCTGTTACTTCTCTGCCATGCTTTATTAAATCTCAAATGCAAGAAACTCATCGGGACTTCAAAATTCAAAAATCGTTGTCATCTGTCAGTGGTTTTGATCACCTGATCCGAAGGCTCAATGTGATATTTTGAAATCACTCTTCGTCCGTACTCCGTCCGTTGTCTGTCCGTCGTCGTCGTTATCTTTTGCTTCTGACGACTTTTTCTCAGAAACCGCTTGTCGGCATTCAATCAAATCTTATATGAATTCGTTTAACTGGATTTTATAGTTGCACCAACTTGGCAACAGTCCAGCTTTTTATTGGTGGAGGAAGACCCCAGGTGCAAACCCGGGCATTTTTTCGTGCACGGGCGCGCACCTGAGTAGAACCACCGACGTTCCGCAAGCAAGCTGGAAAGCTTAATACTCACATACTAAACAGTCCTGGCCCCATGGGGACTTCTAGTTCGTGTGTTGTTGTTTGTTTTCTGATATTAATAATAACAACAAGAGAATCTGTAGAAGACGTTAATCACAAGCGGTGTCAGTTTGCAACGAGCTGCATGTTACAGTTTCCCACTATGCTTTACTCTTTGATTGTGCAATGACTGGACATAATGATGACGTCTACCTAAATTCTCAAAGGACAGTAGCTTGTTGAACCTTTACTGGTTGGTTCTATTGTTGCTCTGGCTTCAGTCATTGATAACTTGGATTGTGGCTTTCTAGGTTTTTTAATTTTATATTCATATATACACGATCGTCTATCTTTATTTACACTGTTACGTTTTAATTAGATGGCGATAGGGTAAGAGTGAGGTTTGTTGCACCCTAGAACCTGGCGTTTTTGAAACTGACTCTTCCGAAGTGGCAACCGTATTGTGATGATGTCAACTGCCTTGTTTCTTGTAACAAGAGTTTAATAGCAGGGCCAAAAAGCGATAATGATAATAGCCCGGCCGTTTGCGCACGGTGACGTTACCAACGTTAATAACGACGTCATCATAGACTCGAGATGGTAAAATTACAATGTTTAACTGTCCATAACTTTTAAAATATGTGATCGAATTCAATAAATTATGACTCATTTTCTTATTTACGTTATTTTCAATCCAACGGTACAAATATCACAACCATTTTCTAAAACAATATGTTTTTGATCATTTTCATTGTGCAACAATCTTGCACCTTTATATTTTATTCGCCTTATGCTACTCTATCAATATAAACATTCTTAAGATCTCTTAAGCTTTTATAACACCAGTCCAGTTAAACATCGCATTGCCTATTGATACTGCCTTGTTGGTTAGAGATTAGATTATGGCGGGGATTTCTTTATTTTCACTGTCCTATTTTAATGGGATGACAGTAGGGTAAGTGTGAGGTTTGGTGCACCCTAGAACCGGTTTAAACACCCAGTGGCCTATTTTGCCACTGGCCGTTGCAAGGCGATAGCCCTATTGTCAAACCTTTTGTGTTTGTGGTGTCGTTTATTATTACTTTTGCCTTCTTGTTTGTCTGTTTGCGTGTTTGTTTCTGTATTTTGTGGTTGACTTTCTTCCTTGAATGCTACTTTCCCTGTCCGATCTTTTTATATTTCCTTAGCTTATATTGATGTAGACATGTAATAAAAAGGAAAATCCATGGCTGAGCAGTGCCTTTCAGTGAGACATTGTCATAGCCCCAAGTACGATAATGACGCTCGGGCTAAAGCCCTCGGGTCATTATCATTCTCCGGGGCTAATATCACTGAAAGGCAATGCTCCGACATGTATTAATCTGTAATTAATATATTTCGCAAATTATCATACATAGCATTGTGTATTGCGTTTTATATATTCAAACTTAATCATATGTATAGTGAGTATACATGTAGCATGTATCCATTCTCTGTCTCTGATACTCCTTTATCATCCGTGTATGAAGTATGACATTTCAGTGATTGATGAAACCTAATATAAGCGTAAGTTGGCATTGGTTTGCTCAAACGTTTTCTCTTGAGTTGCTTCATTGCCATTTAACGTATACACTATTAATGAAAAAGCACTGTTAGGGGTTAAGAACGATGTACACAAACAACTCTTGTCACCAGTTCTGTGTTTTTGTGTTATTAATACGAAAGATTTAATACATTATCTCTTAGCTACACACTTTACGTATAAGTATATACGCACCGTTTAGATCTATATATTGCCACAAAGTGCATATATATTGATATATTGCCACAAACTGTACGTCTATAAATATATTGCCAAACATTGCATAGTTTACTGTTATATTGCATGTATTCAATAAATAACAGATATGATATTTTACAATGTTAATTGCTACTCATATGCCGACACATTCAACGGAATGCAGGACATGCAGCAATAACAACAAATGCACGCATACAAAACAAACAACTATAACAATAAAAAACAGAAGTCAAGTATTCGCCACTACAAATTGAAGTCATTGGCAAAACGCGTACCGCCTTGAAACGGTCAGTTACAAAACGCGTACCGCCTTGGAACGGTCAGTGACAAAACGCGTACCGCCTTGGAACGGTCAGTGACAAAACGCGTACCGCCTTGAAACGGTCAGTGACAAAACGCGTACCGCCTTGAAATGGTCAGTGCCAAAACGCGTACCGCCTTGGAACGGTCAGTGGCAAAACGCGTACCGCCTTGGAACGGTCAGTGGCAAAATGCGTACCGCCTTGGAACGGTCAGTGGCAAGAAAGACCGATAAGGGTACATAAAATTAGATATAAAAATTGAACAGAAAAAGTAATATTCAAGGACAACAGTCAACCACAAACACACAAAGAACAACTAAAAGGCACGATAAGACATCACAAACACAAGGGTTGACAATAGGGCTACCGCCTTGGAACGATCAGTGGCAAAAAAGGCCGCTGGGGGTAGTGCTACTTTACAACTGTTTTCCCATATGTACTGAACACAAATAAAATGTACCCACTTTTCATTGCCTTATTGTGTGGACAACAGAAAGGAAACTAATTAATGAACTGCAGGAAATAATTAGATTAGGACTAAAGGAAGTTATCCGCCACGTTTTATTAAAACATGTACTCAATTAAGTGTCTTAAAATCATCTTTTTTTTTTCCATTAAAACCCTGTTTAGGCATGTTTACTAACTAAAATACTGGCCTATGGAAATACCAGCATTACCAGTAGGTACCTTTTTATGCTCAGTATATATATGTCAAAAAAGAAGACACCCCAATATTTATAGAACATCCAGTAAAAAAAACGGCGGTCACTGAACCACAGTTATTTTCATACGACACACTAGCTGGAACAAAAATGCAGTAATCTGCGCTCACAAGAAAGCAAGATAAACACTACCATTATTCGGTTTATAATTACATTTTTTGGAAGTCGGAATAACCTATTAAATTTTGTCTGCCTTTTATTGCCATTTGGGAACAGGTTTTATTGTCTTTTTGCCAATAAAGTACCGGTATCTTCCACGGCAATCTGATCTGTAACTAAAACTTTAAATGCGTTATACGTTTTTGTACAATGCATTTCTCACTGTAAGACGATGTAAAAAAGCAATGGACTTGATTCAATCAAGTAATTGTGGTGCTGTCATGAAAGAGGCACTAACAGTGTCAAACTCCACTTTTGTTAATCAGTAATAGTTACTCATTTGTTAATCATTTGTTAACTTTGCAGTCGAATTAGTCACGTGCTGTTAATTGCAACGTTTACAATTACACAACTGTTCAACAAGAATATTTGATGTGGTATGGATTGTTTGTTAATTGTATTCTGTCTGTATTTCTCCGTTAGGTCCCACAGTATAATTTGCAAATTGTCGGAAATTAAGATCAATGCAAATGTGTGATCTGTTCTATTACACCGAGAAAAATGATATATCGGGATTATTACTTATTGATGACTTTGAGAAGACTTTTGATTCATTTTCGCTGTCTTTTATTGATGAGGTCGGAACTTTTGTTTTCAGTTTGGACAATGCATTAGGAAGTGGATAACGATTTTTTAAACAGACATCAATAACTCCTGCATTTTACTAAACGGTCATCTATCAGAATGGTATTCTAATCACCGAGGCTGCCCGCGACAGTGAGCTTCTCTCTATTCATATATTTTTACTTTGTGTGTAGAAATGTTGGCTATACTGGTTAGGACCAATAACGATATTAAATAAGTTAAAGTACTAGTTGCGGATACTGAATATTTAATTTCTGAATTTGTCGATGACACTTCCTTTATATTGGATGGGACCGAAAATTCCCTTACACATGCTCTATTGTTTGGGGCGCTTGTTTCAGCCAAAGTTTTTTTTGGACTTTTCAATCAAAATACATCTCGTACCAAAATAAGTTGTATATCAGTTAAACAGACATTTTAGTGGTAAATAAAAACATCTTACTTTTATAAATCGCTTGAGATATAAAAATTCCCTGCGCGAAAGCTGTTTTTATCGGGCATTTTTAATGCAAAATTCTGCTGCTTGAAAAAATTGAAACTTATTTTTTTTACAGATGTTTATCCAAAAATGATTTTAAATTGTTGGATATTCGTAAATTAAGACACCCTGAAAGTTGTATAGCAAAATATGACGGCTAACTGAAGTTATATGAAATTTCTTAATTTTCTGCTGTCCCACCAACAAGGAATTAACATGGGAAAAGCCCCATCAAAAAATCATTTGAGCTGCAAAATATTTATTTCTCAACCGATTTTCTAAACTAATGTATTTTTATTTATCACTTAAAATACCAGTTCTAATGATATATAACGCATGTACGTATTTTTTAAATTGCTCAGGCTACTGCAGAAAAAACTTTGGCTGAAACAAGCGCCCCAAACAATAGTTTTAAATTGCTATGCATATATTTCAGGTTTTAATGTTAATGTTGTTTAAGCCAAAGTTATATGGTTTGGGTAAAATAAAATTTCAACAACTAAAATGCGCCCAGTTGTAACCTTAATTTGGGATCAGAGAGACTTTCTGATCCTCGGAATCACGATGTCAACTAATCTAGATCGGGTTGTTACATTACATTATGACAGAAAAAAATGAAGCATTCAAGGACCACAGTAAACCACAAACACACACACAGAAACGAGCAACAACTACAAAGATGAATAAAAAGCAGGATATGACATCACAAACATAAAAAGGTTGACAATAGGGCTACTGCATTGGAACGTTCAGTGGTAAAACAGGCCGCAGGGGGTGGTGGGGTTGATAATTAACAATATCGAAACTAAAATCTTCTCTCGTCATAGATTTGACTAATTATTTCGCCATTTTCAATGGTAAATCAAGAAAAAAAGCGACTATGAATATGGAGGACTAAGAATGATCGATATTAAACAAAATCATATATTCCTTGAAATAAACCTGGATTAGAAGACTTTCGTTGATAATAAAAACATAAACATATATATCCATTTACCACCAATTTTTGTTGGTAATGAATATATAAAAAAAAAATCCAAAATATATGCAATCCCTTTTTGAAGGATGTTTGCACAGGTCTTGATATCATATTAAGTTTTAAAATTCTATTTCATGTAAACAGTTTCTAACGCAACCGGTATGGTACATATATGACACAGACTGAAAGTGCGTTTTTTTTTTATCTAAGTGATGGTATGACAAAGGCATTATATTTATCATAGTTTTAATTGATGACAATGGTAATCTACTCCCTTTGGACTATTTATATAAACAGTTTGCGAAGCAGTCAAAATTAGTAGATTTAAATATGAAAGTATGACTATGGCTATACGGGACTACCTTCAAAATCTACATTTTACTCATTTTGCCACCAATTTACAAAATGCACTCTGCCCATAAGCAGTTTCTGTCATAATAGGCATGTCGTCATATGTATGATGTTCTAATTAAGTCGGGTGAACAAACATGTTGAAAGAACAACCACACAGTAAGCAAACACAAGCTTACTATCTTCAGGAAGCATTAACAATACATAAATGTTGATCCCTCAACATGCTAATTGCCACTATGTAAGATACTGTTTTGTCCTATACATACACTTTCACTGTTCGACTCGAACATTGACATCGACTAAGTGATTTATTCACCTAACGTAAACATCACTTTTTGTCAAAACCCTCGATATTGATATCGTCATCGATATCGATATCGAGATACTACTCTGTGCCCGTTTACTAATTATCTCTGCCTGTACTCGTACACATACGTTCATGCTCACTTAGTGTAATTTCTACCCTATACGTTTAGCTACCTACTAAATAACTTACTAATAATTCATGTTTCTATTTAATTTGCCTAATATTTCCCTACCTTTTCGAAAAGTCCTCTTACTATTTTCACCAATTTTCTCGATGCCCCTAAATAAATTCCAAAATTACCAAATATAACGACTTTATACTACCTGATTTATTTCTTAATACCTACCCATAGTAATTTCCTGGTATGTTTGCTCCCAATACCTAGATATAAGGGATACCAATCCATTCCCAACCATGTCTCTCCGACACCATTTCCCCGCAAAAATGTCAATAAAAAAAATCTCGGCATATGATTAAACGTTAATCCCAAGCAATAATGCATTAGTCGAAGTGCCTTTGTGAAAAACTGCAGTAGCAAGGAGTATACACTTCAAGTAACACTACTTACTTGTGAAGTTTGGTCACACTGTGATTCGACCGTAAATCGTTATGTATTCCTAGTAATGACATTCTCTGTTTAGTGCATCTGTAAGATTTTGCCTACGGACAATACCCCGCCGATTGATTACTCCATCAGAATCGATATAACTAGATTACCTACGGTGTGGCCCAACCGAAGTTCCCGCACATTGCCGAGCACACCCGATTATCCTTGACTGGAAACGCCGCCTTGCACTACGACGATCAGAAATGTTCGTTTGTTTGTTTGTTTGTTTGTTTATTTGTTTAAATGGTGTTTTAAATCATTCTCAGAACACATGTTAGGCATATATGACGATCGACCTCTTTGTGGTAGAGGCACACCACCCTATTTTTCCTGGATAGAACCAGTACTGTATAACTCCTGTCATCCGTAAGCTTTCAGTGTGATTTGAACCCGCAGAGTTGAAAGGCGATAATGTTTTAGACGCCGTCTTTACTATCCCAGCCACGGAGAAACGTTCGGACCACATGTTCGTTATGTATCTACAACATTGATAGGGGCGGTGTTGCATGTATGTAAACAACCTAAAACAAATAAACAAACAGACAATAAGCAGGAAACCAAATCGGAGAATAAACTATATGTTATGTTTAGACATGTTTATAAACTGTTCATTTTTATGCAATGTATACATTGATTTAAGATGAATACCAGACTCAGTATTTAAGCATATACTATTACTTTAACTTTATTCGTATAACATGAAAGTAATATGGGTTATCATCATCATTATTTAGACAGTTTTTGTAGTTGTTACTACTCACTCAATAAATAAGAGACTTAATACCGCTTAAGCCGGTGCTAGTGGGGCATGAGAGGTGCTGCACATTATATTACCTCTCATGAACAGACACAATACATAAAGATATAAAAATCAAATCGAACAGGAAAAACAGCTTTCAACCACAAACACACAGAAACTAAGAAGAAATTTGAAGATGAATAAAATGCCAAATAATACATCACAAACACAAAAGTGTGACAATAGGGCTACCGCCTTGGAATGATCAGTAGCAAAAAAGCCGCTGGGGGTTTAAACCAGGACCGAGTCTGCCACTTTTCTCTCTTGTTTGTGTTTGTTGCTTTTTCATTTTCATTTTCAGTTGTTATTGTTTTATATATATGTGCACAGACTTGTATCATTAGGAATGGACACAGGTTAAGAAATAGTAAGTGAACAGGGTGGAGTGAACTGTAGGCGTTGTGTAAACTCAAAGATAAAATTAACCTGTAATTAATAATTGATAATTAACTTTTCGTCCCATTGTCTCTTGGTTCTGGAGCTCATCTTGTTCTGTAATACTTTCTTATAATGAGAAGGAAAACAACTGATGTTCGAACGCTATAGAGCGTCTTCTATGCGAATAGTAAGGCCATATATTGACCATATTTCTCAGAACTATTTAATATACTGTTTCATGACGCCATGACTTTTAAATGACGACACAGCGTTAGGACGTCATGACTCCGTCATTCGGTTATGTTTCTCAACACACCAAAGCCATTCGTCAGTCTTACTCCGTCATCAATGGATCTTCGTAGCTCATTGGTCGATTAAGGTCTTGCTCTGTATTGACTCCGGTGCACATCCATAGCTAAATCGAGTGTATGGTCGAGCATCTGAGGATCGCAAAATCAGGTTGTTATTCAAGATTTCTTGAGAGCTTTGTCAGATGTTAAGAAGGTGGAAGAATATAAGGAAAGGTGTTAATGAACATGTATTTCGTATGAATGAAAATTATGGCGGACAACCTCTGGTGTTAGTGCCAATCTCCAATCAAAACATTATTTATTTTAAATTTATGAAGATAAACAAATTTGATCGTCGTTACATTTTTTAATTTGTGGGGTTTTCTTTATTTACACTGTCCTGTTTTAATGGGATGACAGTAGGGTAAGTGTGAGGTTTGGTGCAACCTAGAACCGGTTTAAACCCCGAGTGGCCTTTGTTGCCACTGACCGTTCCAAGGCGGTAGCACTATTGTCAAACCTTAAGTGTTTGTGATGTCGTTTGCATTTTTTATTACTTTTGCCTTTTCGTTTGTCAGTTTGCGTGTTTGTTTTTGTGTTTTGTGGTTGACTGTCTTCCTTGAATGCTGCTTTCCCTGTCCGATATTTTTGTCTTTTTTCAACAAATGTCCTCACGTTTGCAACGCAACGCGTTGTAACGAGACGAGAGCTCCGACGAGAACGTCATATTTTGCAATTTCAGTAATCACCCCAAACCGACACAAATATAAGTTTTTGTTCGATTAATTGTGACAACCATTCTGATAAATTGTGATTGACATCAATCCGGCACGAACAAATGCGTGACGTAATCAGAAACGGTGCGTTAAATGTAACACTGTAATGAAAACGAAGTAGACGAAATTAAAAAGCAAAGAAAGTACGTTTAAGAATAGCAAGAAAAATAACAAATGTTTATTTATTTTTTTACTTAGAATAAGAAAAAAGTAATTATGTTAACATGTTCAATCGTGTTTATACGTTTTATTCTAGTTTCCTTTGTCCAACGATTTGTCACACAGACTGTATTAATTAATTGAAATTTTAGCGATTCATAGCAGCGTTTCATTGAAGTAAAAAAATGACGTTTAACCTATTTTTTAAAATGTGTTTGCCCAAATTCCAGATTCATTTTCTGTTATTTCTCAAATGATCATCAACAACTTTTGTACAATGGTTATAGCATAAAAAAGCCATTTTCAAATTTATTTTACGGCATCATTCCCGAAAAAAATCGGTCTCCTTCCGTTAAAAAATATTTGAACTGGAATTTGAACATATGCCATTTTACACTGCTGTAATTTTAGACATGATGTTTTTTGAAGTTTTCTTCTTACAAAATACGTGGCAAATAACTAAATAAGATGAAAACACCCACTTAAATATATTTTAATTGAAAAGCTATGAATACTTATACTTATATTTGCAGTGATGAATTAATTGGTACGTCCACTCGCTTTAAGTTGAAAACCTAAACCAAATAACTCAGTTCGTGTTGTAATGTGTACCAACACCGTGAGTCTATGCTACTTATTTGTTTAAAATGTACCGTTTTGTATACATGTCGATGTATTTTGTTATAAAAATGCACCTGTTTTCCTAATTCTCCATTTGTAGTAAGGTGTGTACTAAAAAGGCTAAAGGCATCGGGCCATTACCGCACTAGGGCTAAAGTCCTCGGGCTATTACCACACTAGGACTAAAGTCCTCGAGCCATTACCGCACTAGGTGTGCCATTCCCGACAAAAGCACACCAAGGCCGTATATAAACCTCTAAGTTATGTTATCTCTGGCGTCACGGAGAAAAAAAATGGTTACGTCCGTATAAAATATAATTAATAGAATATCATGTCGTCTTTTATAATCAAATTTATTAGGCTCGGCACGAATACGCCGGAATGAGATCGATAGAGCCTTTTCATTCTTTGGTTTCTAGGCATTGCGTAATAAACTTTGTTTATTTGCCTTAAGAACAATTGCCTGGTTCAGATTTCTTTATTTACAAGGTCTGGTTTTACTGAGATGACAATAGGGTAAGAGTGAGGTTTGATGCACCATAAATCCTAATTTAATCTCTCCGCGACGTTTTGCCAACGAACAATCCAACTCGGTGTGTGTTTGCAATGTTACTTGCTTCCTATAAACATTGTAATTGCCTGTGTTTCTGGTTGACTGTGTTTTGTAAAAGCTACACGTTTCGTTGGACTTTTATACCTATTTGGTTGCGAAAAGCACTTCCTGTTATTCACTATGTACGTACAATCAACTCAAGGATAAGGACCCTTAAGGTTCTCCTTATCAGTATTGATCAAAAAGGAGAAAATATGCAAACGATAATTTATAGTATGTGTAATATTTTATCACACTGTCTATCATATAGCAACATAACAACATTCGCCTGTCGAAGAAAGCTGTTTTCAAAATAAGTTGATATATTCACTATTGTAGAAAATAACACACTATCGAAAACCTAAATACATGTCTTTCAGTTAGTCTAGTGAATAATTAATCAAGTTGCTTGGTAAAAGGCATTTGCCATCTCTTGGCTGTATAGTCTCGTGTTTCTGATAAATCCTGCCCGCGGAAAAGGACAACTTGCAATTGTGTTATCTGTAATCAGATAGTGTAAGATTAGCTGCTAACGCAAACAGCCTATGAAACATCAGAATCAGACGGCATTGTAACACAATCAGTAGCTGTTTTGCATTGCTGTAGGATGAAACATTAGCTTTGATTCTCAGGTTTTTCGTTTTATTTCTGAGCTCCTTGGTATTTGTCATTCGTTGTTTTTGTCAACAGTATTGCCTGGAGACTTGGATTATGTCGAGGAGTTAATTAGAAAGGAAGAGGATACTCTACGGATGTAAAAACTAACTTGAAGGTGTTTTTGTCAATATTAAACATGTTGCCGTATTGCCATATCACTTATATAATTTCTCTTTGGCTGGTACTAGAGTCCCTTAGCAAGGCTTCAATACGTCTTACTACTATGTCATAGCGTCAATTATACCGAATTAGTTCAACTACCTTTGATAATCAATACGAATCCTAGTTTATGCTTATAATATAGCCCAACTACGGATATGCATTTCAAGGAGAAAATATAGCATTCACAGAACACAGTCAACCAAAAACACGCATGCATTATTAAGAGACATCCTACTTTTGGGAGACCATTGTTTTAGTTGCCAATAATATTGATTTTAATGCCTACGAAGCTACAATATATATATATATATATATATATATATATATAATATATTTATGTATCTTCGTAGGAATTCAATTAAAAGCAATTAACTAATTATTTCTACTTAAAGTAACGAACATCTTTGATATTGGTTGATAGATGGTGTTTAGACTATATATGACAGTAGATTTGTTCGTGGTGGAAGCAGACCACCTACTTTTTCCTAGGTAGAACTAGTACTGTATACCTCCAGCCATCCAAAGGAATCGACATTTTCTCAGATGCAAAGAAATATAAAAAGATCGGACAGGGAAAGTAGCATTCAAGGATGACAGTCAACCACAAACAAACATGCAAACAGACAAACAGACAAACAAGAAGGCAAAAGTAATAATAAAAGCAATAGGGCTACCGCCTTGGAACGGTCAGTGGCAAAGTAGGCCACTGGGGGTTTAAACCGGTTCTAGGGTGCACCAAACCTCACAGTTACCCTACTGTCATCCCATTAAAACAGGACAGTGTAAATGACGAAATCCCAGCCATGATCTAATAAAAGCAAGTCGAGTTCTCAGTGGAATTCGAACACGCAACGGCGAGCGACGAAAAGGTTTCAAATGCACCGTCTTTACCATCCCGACCAAGGAAGCGCTTTACGAAAATCTTTCAAACACAATATACTGTTGCCAGGATCATTAGACCAAGCACTCAATTTAACTTGCATCGAAGAGCCAGTATCATCGATGATCCCTTGCTACAGTATCATTTTCACAACAGCACACACGTCATTGATTGATGGGATAACGATCTTGTTAACTAAATATAAAAACAGATACTCAATATTCCATTGAGTCTGTAATCGACCTAACTTTGGAATCACTTGCCATATAGTTTGTATTCCTGTTTAGATAAATACGTTAAAGGTATACTTTACAACGTGTAAAATATACAACTGTTACATAAGTCAATATTTGTTTAAATAAAAATACTGTATCATGCAGGATTTGGTGCCATTTGAAGTCTAGCACCGCAATTCTTTGTAACTTTATACATAAGTGTATTTATAGATACATGGGGAATTTGTATATTTATACATGCATGTACCTGGTGAATCTGTGTATTTATACATGCCTGTATCTGGTGAGTGTGTATTTATCTATACCTTGTGAATCTGTGTATTTATATATACCTGGTGAATCCGTGCATTTATACGCATCTTGTGAATCTGTGTATTTATATATACCTTGTGAATCTGTGTATTGTATTTATACATATATGTGTGTGCATTTACATCTACATGGTGATCACGTGTATTTATATTTATATGGTGATTCTGTGTATTATACATACATGGTGATGATGTGTATTTATACCTACATTGGGACAATGTGTATTTATATATATCTGGTAAATCTGTGTATTTATACATACCTGGTGAATCTGTGTATGTATACATATCTGGTGAATCTGGTATTTATAAATACCTGGTAAATATGAGTGTGTATTTATACCTACATGGAGATGATGTGTATTTATATAACATACATGGTGATGATGTGTATTTATATACATCTGGTGAATCTGTGTATTTAAACATACATGGTGATGATGTGTATTTATATATATCTGGTGAATCTGTGTATTTATACATACATAGTGATGATGTGTATTTATATATATCTGGTGCATCTGTGTATGTATACATAAATGGTGATGATGTGTATTTATACATATTCGGTGAATCTGTGTATTTTACCTACATGGCGATGATGTGTATTTATATATATCTATTTATATATATCCGGTGAATGTGTGTATTTTATCTACATGGCGATGATGTGTATTTATATATATCTGTTGAATCTGTGTATTTATACATACATGGTGATGATGTGTATTTATATAACATGATGATGTGTATGTATACATATATGGTGATGATGTGTATTTATATATGTCCGGTGAATCTGTGTATTTTACCTACATGGCGATGATGTGTATTTATATATATCTGGTGAATCTGTGTATTTATACATACATGGTGATGATGTGTATTTATACCTACATGGGGATAATGTGTATTTATATATATCTGGTAAATCTGTGTATTTATACATACCTGGTGAATCTGTGTATGTATAAATATCTGGTGAATCTGGTATTTATACATACCTTTTGAATCTGGTATTTATAAATACCTGGTAAATATGAGTGTGTATTTATACCTACATGGTGATGATGTGTATTTATATAACATACATGGTGATGATGTGTATTTATATACATCTGGTGAATCTGTGTATTTATACATACATGGTGATGATATGTATTTATATATATCTGGTGAATCTGTGTATTTATACATACATAGTGATGACGTGTATTTATATATATCTGGTGCATCTGTGTATTTATACATACATGGTGATGATGTGTATTTATACATATTCGGTGAATCTGTGTATTTTACCTACATGACGATGATGTGTATTTATATATATCTATTTATATATATCCGGTGAATGTGTGTATTTTATCTACGTGGCGATGATGTGTATTTATATATATCTGTTGAATCTGTGTATTTATACATACATGGTGATGATGTGTATTTATATAACATGATGATGTGTATTCATATATATATGGTGATGATGTGTATTTATATATATCCGGTGAATCTGTGTATTTTACCTACATGGCGATGATGTGTATTTATATATATCTGGTGAATCTGTGTATTTATACATACATGATGATGATGTTTATTTATATATATATCTGGTGAATCTGTGTATTTATACCTACATGGTGATGATGTGTATTTATATATATATATGGTTAATCGGTGTTTATATACATACATGGTTATGATGTGTATTATTATATATCCGGTGAATCTGTGTATTTTACCTACATGGTGATGATGTGTATTTATATATATATGGTGATCTGTGTATTTATACATACATGTTGATGATGTGTATTTATATATATCCGGTGAATCTGTGTATTATACCTACATGGTGATGATATGTATTTATATATATCTAGTGAATCTGTGTATTATACCTACATGGTTATGATGTGTGTATATATATATATATATATCTTGTGAATCTGTGTATTTATACCTACATGGTGATGATGTGTATTTATATATATCTGGTGAATCTGTATATAAATATACATACATGGTGATGATGTGTATTTATATATATCTGTCGAATCTGTGTATATATACATACATGGTCATGATGGTGTTTACTTAAACACATAACTTCAATAATACATCCATAACTTGGTGCACCCTAGAACCGGTTTAAACCCCCAGTGGCCTACTTTGCCACTGACCGTTCCAAGGCGGTAGCCCTATTGTCAACCCTTTTTGTGTTTGTGATGTCGTTTGCATTTATTATTGCTTTTGCCTTCTTGTTTGTCTGTTTGCGTGTTTGTTTCTGTGTTTTGTGGTTTACTGTCCTCCTTGAATGCTACTTTCCCTGTCCGATCTTTTTATATTTCTTTTTTGGAGGTATCTTTTAATAATAGTATAATGCCGTATTCAACTTTAACTAGAGCCAAGTGGATTGTTTGCCTTAACGGTACCTGTTTTCGGATGAATTGATTTGAGTTCCATGATGATCTGGTTTGATAAAGTACCTTTCTGATATGTTGACATGTGCTCTGAGACACATGGTGTCATTGAACTATAACTAAAAGTACACACAAAGTCCTTCATTGTGATACCCATGATGATGTGAATTGATAATGCTGCATAGTTTTTACACTTTGACATGTGTCCTAAAGACCGTGGGGGTATTTGAAGTATAGAACATCAGCTTAGCTTGAAGTACTCCATCATAACTTTAATTATATAAACATGGTGAAGTCCTATTACTCTTTTTTATCTCTGTAACCCCTTGCGCTAGGATCATGGGTTGTCAGTATTGTTATTACTTACTGGTCCTTTGGGATCATCAAGCCTTATCTTTGTGACTTTAAAGTAGAATATCGCTTAAGCCGGTGCTAGGAGGCGTGAGAGGTGTCGCATCTTACATTACCTCTCATGATAATATCAATAAAACCGAGTCTGCTACTTTTATCTTTTGTTTGTGATTGTTACTTTCAAAGGGATCCACTTTTCAGTATTTATTATTTAGGGCAAACATTAAAATACTTTACATTATACATTAAGTGTATAACACATCTTGAGTCCTTTTAAAACGGTACCAAACTGTAAATCAAAACCTATCAGTGCTATCGTAGCAAAGGCATTTTATGAAATGTTAACCTTTGACCCAGACCCAATCGTGAGGCCCTAGGGTTCGAATGATTAATGCACATATACAAGTTCTAAGTGTTTATTCCTTTACCTTTAAAGTAAAACAGTAGATGCGTTTAAAAGCAGGTGATGTGATTTATAAACTTCGTAAGATTCTTGGTCATGATCACTTCCATACTATCTTTGTTAAACTTGTTAAAAAGTTTATCAAAAGAGGTTATGACCCTATCATTTTGCAACGTACTGCATGCTTGGTGGTGGACCCTTTTACAGTTCGCCACTACGCTTTCCTCGATGACCGGAAGGGCTGTGGACCATATGATGACGCCTACCTAAAGCCCAATGGGACCGTGTCTATGATCTTTCTTGTCGTGCCCTTAATGGTTTATCCTCTTGTTGCTCTGGCTTCTGCCAATTCATTGAGTACCTTCATTGTGGCTTTCTAGGCTATTGTTTTTTTGTATTATATTTATACGAGCATATTTGTGTTTTACTTATATTGCCTATTGATGCTGCCTTGTTGGTTAGAGATTAGATCATGGCGGGGATTTCTTTATTTACACTGTCCTGTTTTTATGGGATGACAGTAGGGTAAGTGTGAGGTTTGGTGCAACCTAGAACCGGTTTAAACCCCCCAGTGGGCTTTGTTGTCACTGACCGTTCCAAGGCGGTAGCCCTATTGTCAACTCTTTTATGTTTGTGATGTCGATTGCATTTGTTATTACTTTTGCCTTCTCGTTTGTCTGTTTGCGTGTTTGTTTTTGTGTTTTGTGGTTGACTGTCGTCCTTGAATGCTGCTTTCCCATTCCGATATTTTTGTTTTTCTTCCGAAGTCCGGGTATGCATTATACGTATTAATATACCGATTGTGTTGTTAAAAGCGCATCGCGAGCGCAAGGTGGTTATAGACATGTACTTTAACGTTTACAAAATCCAACTCGGTCCAGTATCATTCAGTTTGATCATAACCATGATCAAAGGTAGTATGGAAAGAAACATCAAACGTTGTATTACATATATACGGAAAGGAAAAAGAAACGCAACTCAGGAATTTCCGCTACACATTGTATATACTGCACACTTAATTCCGGATAATATTCCGAAGAAGTTCCAAGATGTTTTGTAAAAACAAATGTTGCAGTTAGTTAGGGAAAGGACACAACTGTAATGTTGTAGCAAAATATAATCACAGTACACTTTGTAACAAGAAATTCATAAATGTTGAAGTTCCTCTTTGAAATATTAAACCAGTTCAATACTGTATTTAACGTAAAGAGTTTGCAACATATTGAATTCTAAGTTTGCTCACATGCTCGAGCCAAACGCGTACGCTGTCAATAATGAAAATTTGAAGAATACTATTTTCTGTTTTACGTTGTTTTAGGTTCTTTCCGAAAGGAAAGGTCTTCCGTAGCCATGTACCATTCGATTAACAGCAGCATATTGTACATACAATATATAGCGGAAATTCCCGAGTTGCGTTTTTCTTTCCTTTCAGTATATTTCGAAGCTATCGAAATATATATTAACTAATTGTTATAATCCAAAAAAGAATACTTTGTACAGAGATTACTCAGTTAGTGTGTTCCATCTTATGACAATTCTTTATAATGTGTATGTTTAGCACAACCCAGCGGATGCATGTCAGTAAAACTATACCACTACCATACAGTGAATGATTTATTTATAATCGAACGTAGCAGTTAAATAATCTATTTACAACCATTTTAATATTAATTTAGTAAAGATGTCATGCTTTTGATTTCAATTACGAACAAGTAACATAGTAAATATGAATATAAAGGTGTGGTCAATTTAATACGAATTCCAAATGAATGAATGGTGTTTTACGGCACGTCGTCACATAAATAGGTCATATTTGCGCAAAAACCGACGAAAGATGAAAAAATAAGTAGTAATTAAAAATTAATGTAAATATATAAAGATAAAACTATTAAAAAACAAGGGATTATCTGGTAGTAATATAAACTATATATGTAAATCAACAAATGCTCGTCAACGGGTATATAAACAGGTATATATATATAAGAACACATTATAATGATTTATATAGTCTGATTTCTTTTAGGAAATCTAAAACAAGAAAAAAATCTATAGTATAATATAACTCTTTCATAGTATTAACATTGTAGTACCTTTGACGCGTAGGATCAAAGTCTGCACATTCCAACAAGATGTCTTTGACCGTTAACTGTGCAAAGCAGGGTATACATTCTGGTAATTGCTCAGCTTGTAACACAAATGAATGAGTATAACGTGTATGCCCTATCCTGCACCAAGTAACAGTTTATTTGAATGGAGTTTATTGTTAACTGACACATCCCAAGCGGCTTTCCAAGAGTTACTAATAAATATGTTAATACAACTTTTAAAATCAGTATAAGGTAATTTAGAATTAGATATATGTATACCTAATGCTGCTTTAGCAGCACTATCAGCTCTGTCATTACCAAATATACGAAATCCAATGAAAGTAAAACAAATTCCATAGTTTGTTTAAACTACAATTTAAAATCTAAAAATAAATAAATAATATGATAATAATAATCGCTAAACAGACACAATATATATAAATATAATTATATACAATATATATATTTATGTTCATAGCTCTGTTCATGTACTTCACTACTCTCCTCTAAAACAACAATAATTCAGCATATGCATTGATGTAAATTGCAGATGCCAGTGCTCAAAGTAGTCTTAATTTCTGGGACCGCTCTTCGGTTTAAAGACACGTAAAGTGCTTATTTAATCTCTGACTACGAATCATTAATGAACAATACTATTGCTTATTGAAAATTGACCCATCAAGTTCAAAATTCAACTAAATTTAAACTCAATAAGAAATACGTATGAGACGTATGAGACGTGTGATTTACATTTCATTGACAAAAGACATTGTATCAGTTGTGTGATCTGTACGTAAACTGCGATGCAAATAAGGAAAATATATTTCTCTGTCACAGCAAAGCATATGAGAAAAACGCTACTAATGTACAGTCTCAATCAAATCGAGACTGCAATGCCTTTTTGTGAAATTTATCGTGTTCGGTGATTTCCAAAATTCTCCTTTGAAACTCTTTTTATATACCTTTTAACCCATATATAACATGGTTTATTAAAATACTCAATGCTTATGGGTTATTGGGGAAGTCTTAAACAATACACTACCTCTGATGTCATGTACGTCAACAGTTGAGACGTCATTTTAAACGCCAGAAAAAAACATTAGCCGTTGAGACGTCATTTTAAACGGCAGATGCAAAACATCGATGCAATGGAATGCGTTATTTCAAGCTACGTTCCAACAACACTTAAATAGCATGAAGATCTATATTCTTCTTGCTTGATGTTTAGATACTAGGCATAACATGTAAGCTGTCATAACGCGTCTGTAGTTTGAGCAATCTCTAGAGAAAATGTGTGTCATGATACTAGTACATTAAAATCTATGTCATATAAAAACTAATATATTTCGAGCGGGTTTATATTATGCGAGATCAAAGCTTGGTGTTTGGGGCTGAAAAAAAACGAAATCGCGGGCCTGCGGCCCTTGGTACTTATATCGATGAATTTCAAGTCCCGCCCACCAGGTATTGATCTGAGACAATATAAACTCTCTGGAAATATTTTATTTCTCTAATCATCCATTTAGTAATCGACAGTTTCATGTCAGTCATCTGTAAACGAAGTTTCGATTTATAATTATGAAACCATTTTATTTCTTTAAATAGTAATTTCCCTCAACAAAATAACAGCATGTCGAGAACTCTCGTTTCCCTGGCTTACAGATGCACCAGAGTATTATTATTATTTTCTAGACAAAACTGACAGTTGAGACATGTGAATGTCTATGTAATGTGAGGTAAATAGATTATACAATTTCCGTTTCACAATATCATCAAGTGTAATGCATTTTGCAATTTCCGCTGTACTATATCAGTTTATGTAATGTATTTCATGACATAGCATACTTGACAGGTTATCAAGATCCTAACGTGTGCATGTTGTTTCATTAGTATATAAATGTATCGTGGTTGTTCCACGACGCAGTAGTAATAGCGGGGGAAATCGTTCAGTATATATGTCCTCTTCCGAGTATGTCTGTCTGCTTCCGAGAATTTACTGATAGAATCGTTTTTATCTCGCTTGACATTTTAGGGTTCTTGTATTTAAATGTCCAGATTTCTTTAAAATGTGAAATTCAGTAAGTAAGATTATTTTACAATAAACCACAAAATGAATGAAAGAAATCGATATCCTACACGTAATACCGATTTTAGAGAAAATGAAATAACGAATATATTGAGTCTCACTGTTATTTGTTTATGAATGAATGAATGGTGTCTTACGTTACGTCGACACATAAATAGGTCATAATGTGCGCAAAAAACTGATGAAAGATGAAGAAATGAAGTAGTAATAAAAATTAACGTAAATAAAAATGATAAATCTATTTACAAATAAGGGATGATATGGTAGTAATATAAATTATATATTTAAATCAACAAATGCCCGTCAACGGATATAGCAATAAGTAAATATATATAAGAACATATTATAATGATTTATATACTCTGATTTTTTTCAGGAAATCCAAAACAAGACTAAAATCTATTTGTTTATTTGTTTATGGAGTTGGACCTTCTTGATTGTGTACTTAGTGAAGTCGAAAAGTATTGGTTGCTTATTTGAAAACATAAGTTCCACAGCGACCTATTACATTATTATTAATGGAATAGTTCGCTGTGGAACTTCTTGTTACAATAGAAACTATTTCAAATGCCTCACATTTCGTAACATTGCTTCTTGAAAAAAAATCCATCGATGCTTGTTGTCAGAATTATAAGATCAATCACGCATTTAATCTCAATTAATCTCAGATTAGACAGTCAGTAGCAGCGTTTGTACTTGGAGTAATGGATATTGATAGTTACAGAATCATGTCCATGGCAAACTTGCAATTGATAAGAGACAACGTTAATAGGAAATCAGATTAGCACTACAGTCGCTCGTTTGTCAAAGTTCTGTATAAACTGAACTCACTTGTAATGGAGCTTACAATTAAAAAACGAAAATAATAATTTGTACCAGTACATATGAATGAGTCTATAAGTCAAATTCCATCTGTTAAATTACAAGTATTCCCAAGCCTTGTTGATGCCCTTTAAAGGAACACATGGCAATCTAGATTTTTCAAAAACTCGCGGTGTCCCGTCAGTTTTTCTATATAACATGCTTTAGTTCAATCATTAATAATAATAATATTAAGAGTAGTATCAACCATTAATTTTATATTACTACATTTTGATAATATTGCACCATAATATATTTTAACATTTGGTAAAATAGCTAAGAAAAGGGAAAATTCAAAATGTTATTTAATGATATGCAAGCAGGTTTAAGGTCAAAATGTTACTTCATAAATAAATAGAGAAGCCAATATCGATGCTTGATAAAAACTTTAAGATTGCCATGTGTCCTTTTAATTCGTTTTATACTATGAATAAATATACAATTTTAGCATATAAATGTAAAACATTCAACACCAAGACGTTTATGTATTTACCAACGTTAAGGCGCAATGCCTTTATCAACGTAATTTTTTTTTATATAATTTTATGTAATTTGTATGTACATGTACTAACTCCATAACAGTACATAAGCAGACGTTTACATAGCGGAAAATTACTTACAATAATAATACTAATAATTCATTTGTAAAAAAGTCGGTGATAAAAATAAAGCAAATATGATGGAACATATGTTTATAGGTTATCAAATATCGTTCTCAATTCAATGAAAGGCGGGTAATTTTAAAATTACGAAATTTGGAAGGTTTCTGTTTCAGAATATCAATCGTTGTGAACACATTTCATCGGTTTGTTAAACAACAACAGAATGACAATTCTTGTCAATGTCAAACTTGCAGAATGTTCAAACGCAATACGTTTGTATAATGAAATAAGTTCTATCCAAACTGATATTAATCTTTCTCTCTAACATGTTGACGTTACGTGGTCCGAGTATTAACGTTCATACTCCATCCAACCCCCTTCTCTAAGAAGCTAAAACGGGGTTGGCTCGGGTAGGAAATAAAACCTCAATTTCGGCTTACAACGTTTGAATATTGTAAAGTTAAAAAATTTAATACGTCATTTTTAGAAGATTATCGCTTTTTTCCCCAATAAAAATGTTTTTAAACGTGTTTTATTGTCGAAATATCCATTATAAAATCCTGCTTCTATAAGCTTTCCCATAGCTTAATGGAATTAAGGCGGGACCACGTAATGTTTAAAATACACAATACTGACTGGTTATTGGGGAGGTTAAATATCCTATACCATACCTCTGATGTCAGGTAAATCAACTGTTAAGACGTCATTTTGAACGCCAAAAAACATGTTAACCGTTGAGACGTCATTTTAAACGCAAAAAAACACGTTAACCGTTGAGACATTATTTTAAACGTCTGATGCAAAACAACACTGTGATGGAAAGCGTTATTTTAAGCGACGCTACTTTTCAACAACACATTTAAATAGGATGAAGCTGTATAGTCTTCTCGTTTGATGTTGAGAGATGGGCATAAAATGTAAATTGTGAGAACCTGTTTGTATTTTGTGCAATCTCTCGTCAAAATGTGTATCATGATACATAAAAATCCATGTCAGATAAGAAATAATACATTTCCAGAAAGTTTATATTGTGCGAGATCAAAACCTGGTGTTCGCAACTTGAAACACATCAAAACCGCAGGCCTGCGGCCATTGGTATCGATGAACGTCTAGTCCCGCCCACCATGTATTGATCTGAGACATATAAATCCGCTGGAAATATTTTATTTCTTAAGTATGCCACAGTTATTGCATTATATCTGTTCACAATGATATTAGAAGTTTAAGTTGCAAATATCAATACAAAGTTTAAATTACAAATTGTCACGAGCATCTTGAAAAAGGGGACGAAATCTTTCTAGGGAAAAAAACAGGAGAGAGGCAGGTTTATACGGTATATTCATTATTCATAAAATACCTCTATTCTGTATCATGTAGTCAGAGGTCTTAATGAGTTGTAGAACACCATTTTTTAGCTCGATTATTCAAAAGCTAAGACAGCTTATGAAATCACTCGTCGTCGTTGTCACAGTTCACATCGAGCTCAGCGTGTAAGCTGTGTTTACAGGTCGATATCACTTACATTTCATGTCCTGACTCAACCAAACTGAGCTAAGGGATGCATAATTAATTTAGTCCCTATACCCGCTTGGCTCCCATGGAAATCAAATTATGATCGCCCTTAAAATGTGCAATGTCCAAATTCATATCGAATTAAAGGTGTAAGCTGTATTTACCGGTCTAAATCTCTCACATTCCTTGTCCTGGCTCAACCAAATTTGATCCTGTGCTTCCTTATAGACCCTTATAGTATTATCTAGAGTGCTGCAGAAGTAATTTCGTCTACTTCATATATTTTTTGGCTTCCATGGAAAGTGTAATGGCCCATAAAATATGCAATAAACGCTCATCAAGGTTTGCGTATAAGCTGTTATATATATGTATATCTCTTAAACCGTTTGTCTTAGCTCAAGCACATGTTGGTGTATATATCTATATACCTTGAACTAGTTTTCTTAGCTCTAACGAATGTTGGCTTAGGAGTCCTTATAGCATTATTTAGATGGGTACATTTGCAATTTAAGCGTAAATTAATCATGGGCTCATCGTAGAGTCCCAATTAACATTGAAATGAAATATGCAATTATTTTGGTTTAGGTAAACATTCAATCGGTTGTTACTGGCCATGTTTTACTCTTCTTAGTCTTAGCTTTATCATTTTGTGGGTATGCCCCATCACGCATACCACCACCACCTCTCGTCCACCCGAAACTCGACCTGTTTTCCTTTACAGATTTCTGTGTTGTTTTGTTGATTTATTCTTACACCTATAATTCTGGTACATATTGATCACCTAAATAATCCCAACTCCCCACCCATCCATCATCAATATGTTGGGGTTGGGTGGCTGTTAGATTTCCTTATTTGTTTATATTAGTTGTTTCATCACTTCATAAATAACATCAATCCTCTCCCATTGTTTGTGTTAGAGGAGGGGGAGGCAACAAATAAAATATTTTAGTATATAGAATATCATACCATATGAAATGTGCAATAATGTTGGTAAAGGTAAACAGCCAGCATGTTTCTAATGAACATATATGTTTACGCTTCTTATTCACAGATCAACCATACTGAGGCTCCTCTCATCCTCACAGTAGGTGTGCTGGAAGTGGAGGGGGGGGGGGGGGGGGGGGGGGGGGTGGAAATGGTGCACTATCAATACCCAATCCTCATCCATCTTTTGTCGGGCAGGGGGTGGGGAGAAGGGCCCAGAGTGAGAAAAATGTAAATATTGCTTAGTTTTTTGTTTGTTGGTTGGAGGTTAACTATCATATGAATTCGTTTTTTTTTGGTAGCTATTTCTGTTTTGTTAGTCTTACACCGTGTGATTATGGTGCATATTGCCAATCTAAATTCCTAGGGGTATACAGGGCACACTTTTTCTTTTCCTATGGCAGTCATCATTCCCATCTTCTACCGTCTCATTAGACAAACAAGCCCCGGCCCCACTCGCTCCCCAAACCCTTACCTTTATTTCTTTTCTTTTGGTAATATTGCTCATGGATTTATCTTTGTTTTCTTTATATATTGCTGTATTGAAGAGAAATTCCACTTTTTCTCATTGTATATCAGGTGTATACTTTGATGTTCTCTGAAAAAGTGGAGTGGAGCAGTGGAGCTGCGCTGCTCTCAGATAGCTCTTGTTCTTTTTAGAATTTGTTAGAAAATATAACCTGAGGATGGTTTTATTTACACTGTCCCGGTTTAATGTGCAAATGTATGAAAAAATACACCATAACTGAATTATTAGTGTATTTAATGTCCCTTCCTCCAGGCCCCACAGATGACGTAGGAGGAAAGAAATGTATACAGTGTAATCCCATCATCATAATGTTTAATTTGAGACATAATCATCGAAAAAACAATATATATATATATTTAATCAAGATCCTCCTTACACACCACCCTCCACCCCCAACACACACAACCCCCACCCTTGGCCCCCGGGAAGACGTCCGAGTTTGTGAAATAATAAAATCGTTTGAAATAATGTTTATCTGTCATAGCCGATTACATATACCAAGTTATTTGCAAAAATATGGAAAAATGACAGTGTAATTGAATTTTTAGTGTATCTGACATTTTGACATTACGGCCACTAGGCTCGGAGCCAAAGATAATTCTGCCCTTGCACGCCGTGCCGTCATCATCATATCTAAAGTCTGGTTGAATTCCGTTCAGCGGTTCAGGAGGAGATGCGGTTACGGACTGACGGACGGACGGATAGACAGACGGACGCCGCGACGGACGAACGAAGGCGATTTTAATATACCCTGTTTTTTTTCAAAAACTTGAGTATAATAAAACGGGAGAGTGTAAATAAATATATCTCCTCATTCATAGATCCAGTTTGTCATTGAATATATCTCTGTAAAATTGATTCGATTTACTGCAAAATATAATGACAAATTAGATGAAAGATAAGAAAGACAATGTTCTTAGTTGAATATAATCTGCAATGTATTTTTATACCCCCGAAGTGCGGCATATAGTAGTCGCACCGTCCTTCCGTCAGTCAGTCCGTCAGTCAGTCCGTCAGTCCGTACAGTCGTGTCCGGTTAATAACTCTGACACTCATAGACGGATTTTCAAATAGCTTGGCACAAGGCTCACCACAACAAGACACGATGTCGCGCGCAAAGTCCAGGTCAATGGCTCCAAGATCAAGGTCAGACTTAGAGGTCAAATGTTAAAACCACTTCGGAGTACAAATGCCCATTTGTGACATACAGTGACATTTTTTGTACTCTTATATACTGAAGGGATAAAGAAACGCAGGGTAAACTTTGAAGATGATTCTAGGTAAGATGTCGAGTATAAATTCAATATGTTTAAGTAAGAATGAAAATTAATGCATGCAGAACAAACTTCTAAAACAATGATTTGTGTCTGGTAAGTGATTTAGGAGTAATTGAAGGGAATTGAAGGGGACCCCCTGTAATCTGAAATCGAAATAGACTGATTGTGGGAACTGGCTCGTCAATACCGAGTATGTCCCCCGTTCGCTCTCTCCAAAGCCCTGATTCTCCTAGGCATGGAGTTCATGAGTGAATTTATCCTCCTCATTGGGATGTTGGCCAACTCTTCCAAGAGGGCTGCTCTCAGTTGGGCCAGAGTAGCAGGCGGAGGATGGCGTCGTCGAACCCGCGATTAAGTGTCACAAGCTCGTTATGATTGAGCGCGTTCACGAGTAATGCAATAGTTGCCATGTATGAGTGATATTGTTCACGAGTAAAGCTATGTTCGCGCTGTATGATCGAGCTTGTTCATGACTAAAACAGTTTTATTTGTTTTATATGATTGAGGGTATTCACGAGACACGTTTTATTTGTTCTGTATGATTGATCGTGTTAATGAGTAAAACCCGGTATTAGTACACTGCATACAAGACTAAGAGGAGCGTTTAAATATGAATGCAACTGGTCATATATCTCGGTCGAAAAGCATGAGTTTCAGTTGCAATTTCACGCACGGGTAGTCTGAAGTATAACCTTTCTATCGATCACACATTTCTGTATATGTGTTTAATATAGGCGGTTTTATAGCTGATTACATACCACGCACTCATATACACTAATGTACAATGGTTGGGAAAAGAGCGGAAAATGTTGTTGAAATATGATACTATGTAAGGGCTCGTTGTAAATATAGATATAAAAATCGGAAAAGCAGCATTCAAGAACGACAGTCACCACAAACACACACAGAAACAAAAAACAAATTTAAAGATGAATAAAAGGCCAAAATGACGTCACAAACACAAAAGGGTTGACAATAGGGCTACAAAAAAAGCCGCTGGGGGTTTAAACCAGGTTCTAGGGTGCACCAAGCCTCAAACTTACCCCACCTCAACCCAATAAAACGGGACAGTGTTAATAAAGAAATCCCCGCCATGAACTGTTCTCTAACCAACAAGGCAGCATTAATAGGCAATATAAATAAAACACAAAGATGATCGACGTCACCGTCCTTTTGGGATTTAGGTAGACGTCATCATAGGGTCCATAGCCTGTCCGGTCATAGCACAATTAAAGAGGAAAGCATAGTGCCAAACTGTAAATGGGTCCACCTCCAAGCATGCAGTTCGTTGCAAAATGATAGGGTCTTAACCTCTTTTGATAAACCTTTCAACAAGTTTAACAAGGATAGTATGAAAGTGATCATGGCCAAGGACATTACGAAGTTTGTAAATCGTCACTATAGAAATCAGGTTGTGATAGCAGAAGAGTTCTTAAAGTACTTTTATATTTGGAAAGAAGATCAGGGTTACGATAATAAAATTTTGCAAAGGTTTTACGAAGTTTATGGTAACGGTAACCCTGATGGAGTAGCTTTTTAATTATACAAATATTACGAATATTAAAGTCCTCAACTCGAGAAAAACGATTAGGTTGAGACACATAGACCCCATAAGAAGTTGCTCGGAGAACATCCCCATCTAAATGGGGATAATTAAAAATATCAAAATTCAAATCATCTCATATATTTTGCTAATTATTTCACCATTTTCAACGTAAATCAAGAAAAGAAGCGTTAGTATCAGAAATATTAGATTTGTTAATTTGAAGTTCTTTACGGTATTTATTATTAACAATAGTAGAAAAGAAAGGTGTCATTAAAGGCCTCAATAACATCTTCCTGGGTATCTGGTGAAAGACTCTACATGAAAGCTCTTTCATAGCAATATAAAAACAAATCTGCGACAAAGGGTGCACAGTTCGTACCAATAGGGATATCAACAATTTTTCTATAAACGGTCGTTCCATGCCCGACGAAACTATTATCAAATAGGATGATGAGTGCTTCACAAACTTCTTGGCGAGTCCATATAGTGTAATTGTCTAAACTGCTTTAATATTATTACAGGCCAAAGACATAGTATTTTCCCCCAGTGAATGCTTTTTTGAATAAGAGCAATAAGCTTGTTTTTGATAAGGTGATGTGGTAAGGTTGTATATAGTGTAGAGAAGTCATATGTGCTAATAGATGAAACTTAACTAAAAAGCTACTCAATCAGGGTTACCGTTACCATAAACTTCGTAAAACCTTTGCAAAATGTTATTACCGTAACCCTGATCTTCTTTCCAAATATAAAAATAATTTAAGGACTCTTCTGCGACAAGGACTATCACAACCTGACTTCTATGGTGATGTGATTTATAAACTTCGTAAGATTCTTGGTCATGATCACTTTCATACTATCTTTGTTAAACTTGTTAAAAAGTTTATCAAAACAGGTTATGACCCTATCATTTTGCAACGTACTGCATGCTTGGTGGTGGACCCTTTTACAGTTCGCCACTATGCTTTCCTCTTTAATTGTACGATGACCGGACAGGTTGTGGACCCTATGATGACGCCTATCTAAAGCCCATATGGACGGTGGCGTTTGATGTTTGTCTTTGATCTTTCCTGTTGTGCCCTTAATGGTTTATTCTCTTGTTGCTCTGGCTTCTGCCCCTTCATTGTGGCTTTCTAGGATATTGTTGTTTTTTTTGTATTATATTTACACGAGCATATTAGTGTTTTACTTATATTGCCTATTGATGCTGCCTTGTTGGTTAGAGATTAGATCATGGCGGGGATTTCTTTATTTACACTGTCCTGTTTTAATGGGATGACAGTAGGGTACGTGTGAGGTTTGGTGCACCCTAGAACCGGTTTAAACCCCCAGTGGCCTTTGTTGCCACTGACCGTTCCAAGGCGGTAGCCCTATTGTCAGCCTTTTTGTGTTTGTGATGTCGTTTGCGTGTTTGTTTTTGTGTTTTGTGGTTGAATGTCGTCCTTGGATGCTGCTTTCCCTGTCCGATATTTTTATCTTTCTTTATTTCCAAATTTATCAAGAACGCCTCCTAAATTTTTATTAGACCAAAACAAATTAATCCCAAAATGTTATCACAATATTGTTAACGTGAATTTTAACGGCAGTAGGAAAAGAAGTTTGGAGATGTTTGTGGTGGTGCAGGCACTAGAATTCGGATTTTTATGTAATTTAGGAATCCAGTACATATTTGGCATATTTTTCTGCTTTTCGTCTACCCCAGCCTTGGAAGTAGTACATAGTGATATGTGTGGAAACAACATCATCCTCAGTAGAATGAACCGGAGATAAAACAGTGAAGTAATATAGGCGTCATAAAATAATTACATTATTAGCTGCTTTATCAGCAGAAACTAAAACAAATTTATTATCAAATTCTAGAATTCCCGTCTCTGAGAAAGAAAAGAGGGGTTAGCATTATAAAAGTTAATACATGTATTTATAATATAAAAAATGACTTTTTCCAAGTAGAAAGAGATTTTTGATCTGCATTTTGTCTACGATACCATTTCATACTAAAATCCTCAATGGCTTGGGAGATCTGAGCACGACAGGCATTAACATTGATAGTTGAAGGTATTCTATACTTAGGACATTTCGAAAACAGATGCCGAATACGTTTATCAACAATATCAGAATTACCAGCGATGACATGAACTGCTGGAGCATAGCAAAATGTTGATGTGTTACATTCACATTCCTTAGGAGTGTTATTTACTATATCAAGGTCAGAAACTATTGTGTTGTAGTTTAAAATAATAATTATAATAGTTTTTTTTATACTAACAACAAATTACAGGACTTTCTGAATTTTTGAAATATTAAGGGATAGAATCAACTACATTATTATCTCGAAAAATACTATGCATGCCAATGAAATCAATACCTTTATTAAGATATAGTATTTTTAGAAAATGCCTGACGTGATCAGATTCCTTGTCAATATGGGATCGGAGAACATGCTGTGTGTAGCTTTGAATTATGGAAGCAGTGTTACACAAGGTATCTGTACGAATGAAAATAGTGTCTGCTTCCTCGTCGATCAACTTAAGTGAAGAAATGGACAGAGTGGTAAACCGTGAAAGCACAGAGTGCTTTCCAGACTGTTTAAAAATAGTATGTAAATACGCGACTGAAATAATTACATGCGATTTACCTTTGATGTTACCATTGACTGAACATCCGCGCAAAATACATTTTCAATGAAATATTACATGTTCCTGGACAAAATGAAGTTTCATATTCTTCAGTTACACGATGGAATAGTTATTTCAAAAGTGAATTAAATGCCATTAAAGATAGTCAACATTCTCGAATACTACGAACAGTTACCAATGGTACAATTATGTTAAAAACAAGGAAATCCTAACAGGAGACGCGTGATACACTACTGATCAATTAGCTAGACTTGCAGGCATATCAACAGGAGCTGCTTATAACATTCTGAAGAATCATTTGAAAATGCGAAAGAATTGTGCAAGGTGGATCCCCCATTTACTCACGGAGGACCAAAAACGTACCCGTATAGAAATGACTTAAACATTGTTGAAAAAGTTTCTAAAATATGACAGAGGCAGATTTGCGAATGTTGTAACAGGCGATGAAACCTGAGTACAGCTTTTCGAACCCCAACCCAACGCAGAGTTAAAAACAAAATACGAGCTACTAAACATTGCAAAAGGCCTTGCATAGACAAAGCAGTTCCAAGAAAGTCAAGTATTGTATTTTCTGTACAAACCAAGGTCCAGCCATTCAGACTGTTGTTCCCAGAGGCAAATCCGTTAATGCAGCCTTGTACAAACAAAAAGTGGTGATAAGGAAAAGGTTATTGTGCTTCCATATCCACCGTATTCATCGGACCTTGCACCCTGTGACTTTATCCTGTTGCCTTAACTTAAAAGATACCTGTCCAGACGAAGAGTTGTTGCACGAAAACATTTTGGTTCAACTGTTTTCCAGTATCTGCAGAGTATTCCTAAAAACGTCTATGAGAAAGCATTCCAGGACTGGATCACCCGTTTGAAATTGTGCATATCTTTTGGCGGTGAATATTTCGAGGCGCCAAATAAAACTAGTATGTAAATTTGTTTTTTTTATTGATATATGCACCCAGTGGCATTCATATTTGAACGCTCCCCGTAAGATCACTTATTATGAATTATGAAAACGTTCATGACTACATGTATGTATTAGCACACTGCACCCAAGACTAAGCTACACGTATAATACATTATAAAAACGTGCATCGGTAAACAGATGTGCGGCTATATAACTTAAAAGGGAATGCATACGTTTTGACTGTATAGTATTGCGGTAACCAGCGATAGTCGGTTAATAGCACATTACGTGGGCCTGCCTTAATTCCATTAAGCGATAAGGCTTATTTAGCAAGATTTTATAACGGACATTTCGGCAATAGAACACATTTAAAGAACTATAAAAAGATCGGACAGGGAAAGTAGCATTCAAGGAGGACAGTCAACCACAAAACACAGAAACAAACACGCAAACAGACAAACAAGAAGGCAAAAGTAATATTAAATGCAAACGACATCACAAACACAAAAGGGTTGACAATAGGGCTACCGCCTTGGAACGGTCAGTGGCGAAGTAGGCCACTGGGGGTTTAAACCGGTTCTAGGGTGCACCAAACCTCACACTTACCTCTTTTGATAAACTGTTTAACAAGTTAAACAAAGATAGTATGAAAGTGATCATGACCAAGAATCTTACGAAGTTTATAAATCACATCACCATAGAAGTCGGATTATGATAGTCCTTGTCGCAGAAAAGTCCTTAAATTACTTTTATATTTGGACAGAAATCAGGATTATATACGATAATAAAATATTGCAAAGGTTTTACGAAGTTTATGTTAACGGTAACCCTGATTGAGTAGCTATTTAGTTATACAAAGATTACGAATATTAAAGTCCTCGAACTCGAGTACAAGCTCTTGAAAAACGAATGAGTTGAGACACATACACCCCATAAGAAGTTGCTCGGGGAACATCCCCATCCAAGTAGGAATAATTAACAATGTCAAAATTAAAATCATCTCTCTTGTCAAAGATTTTGCTACTTATTTCACCATTTTCAATCGAGAGATCTAAATCAAGAAAAGAAGCATTATTATCAGATATATTATCTTTGCTAAGCTGAAGTTCTTTAGGATAAATATTATTAACCATAGTTGGAAAAAAAGAGTTGTCAATGTTCAATATGTCATCCAGATACCGGGAGGTGTCACTAAAGGTTTCAATAACATTTGCCTGGGTATCTGGTGAAAAACTCAACATGAAATCTGTCATAGCAAAATCAAAATAAATCTGCGACAAGTGGTGCACAGTTCGTATACATCGGGATACCAACAATTTGTCTATAAACGGTGCTTCCATACCTGACGAAAATATTATCTAGTAGGAAGATGGGTGCTTCACAAACTTCATAGCAAGTCCACATAGTATAATTGTCTAAACTGCCGTTAGTAAAAAACGCTTTAATATTATTACATGCCAAAAATGTAGTATTTTCTCTAGCGAATGATTTTTGAATAAGAGAAATTAGCTTGTCTTTAATAAGGTGATGTGGTACGGTTGTATATAGTGTAGAAAAGTTATCAGTAAATATAAAACATATTTTACTAAACGAATGCGATAATCTGTTTAAAATTAATAAATTTACAAAATGCAAACGTTCAAAGACGACTTCATACCCAAGCCAACCCTGGTTTCGCTTATTGGAGAAGGGGTTGTGTGGGGCATGAAAGTTAATACTCGGACCACGTAATGGACTATCGTGCTAGTGTGTGTATGTGTGTGTGTGTGTGTGTGTGTGTGACATTTTGTGTGCTCAAAAGAGGAACATTCCTGTTTCAAACAGCTTTTAGTAAGTTATGTTTCATCCTTTATCTCATCACGCCCTGAGACTGCTGTCCCTATATAACCTAATAGGATATGTAAATGGGACGAACAACCTCATTTCATTTCATTTCATTTCATGTCGGTCTATAGATGGACTAGATTCTCCCAGAAAAGAGAATCGGGCAAATGGAAAAACTGTCAAAAACAAGATGGATGACTAAAGATGAATTATTTTATACAGTTATTAGCTTCGTAAGCGAAATCGTATGTTCAATTAGTCTGCTGTGTGAATTCAACGTAGCATTCAGTCATTTGTTTTCGACGAATTCGTAAAATATAGTTTCCAACTTTATGAAAGTTCGTGTATAGCAACATATCAGTTAAAAAGAATCATCATTCGCAACAAATAAAAATATGATTTATTTGTACGTTTAAATTCTTTGATTGGTTAATTGTCGGTTATCTTATAAGTCAATAAAACGTTGTTATGTTTACATCGATGTCACTGGCCGCACACGTTATAACTAAACATGAGAATCTAGGCTCTAATAGTAGTATGAACCGACCATAGAGCCATGATTCTTGTGATATTAGGAATCAGCTGGACACCGTACCGATCCCGTACGTACTTTATGACGTCTCTGAAGGCATCACACAATGCTTGCATAAACAACCACCATATTTCAATAGAACAAACCTTAAATACCAAAACTGCATGCAGAAGACTCACCAAAGAGAGGGAAGACACGCCGATATTGTCAGTTTTCGAAGGACACTGTAAGAGGACTGTTAATTTCCAACATTTTCATTGTTTAAATTCGAAATAAGCTAGTCCTCGTGTGACGTCTCGTTCTGTATTTGGAAACTTAACCCCGCCCTACTCATACACCTGACGCTTTCCTTTTAAGGACTATTGGTAAGCCATCTTTGAAAAGAAAATCCAAAATGGATGGGGTAAGGTTAATTGAATTTTTCATCCAAATGCATATTATAGGCATGAACAATGTCAATGATATAATAGATGACAGTAATTCAACACTATTGATGTGAACATAATATCAGAAACAATATTTATTTGGCAGAAATAGTGCCCTTTATATTCGAAAAGTTAAGTACAATTTTACTCGAAAGAAATATAAAAAGATAGGAGATGTTTTGTCTTTTATGTTAAATAAATGCGTCCATAGAATGTGGGCGAGTTTACGTTTCCAAATACGGAACAACATCGCGCGTGATGTTTTAAATGGTAAGCATATGTCTGCTGGAACACGGAGTCTTACATAAAAATGTCTAAAACGGCGGGATATTCTTCTCTTTGCTCAGTTGTATGCATGCACGCGTGTTTTTTACGGTTTAGTCTATTGAAAAACGGGGTGGATGTTCGTCTTCGAAACCTCTCTGATGGGGTCGACCCTGATACCTACCTATTCTATAAAGGATCACATCGTAGCTCTATGGTGGGTACACACAAAAAGAACTACGATTCTCGCAGCTAAGTTATAACTAGCTTGTTTTTTTCTGGTACGACGCTTGATGAATTTTATTATTAAAGTATCCCTTTTAAATATAGGAACTTGCATAAGAAACGATAAATAGACTGATTTAATGTCAAAGGGGTGTTTTAGTTTTCTGTATCACACCTAGATAATAATGATGGTTGACATTTCATCCGTATTCCAGAAAATGAAGCAATTGTTTACAAACTCAAGGACACATTATTTGAATATCATAGAGACAACTATATATATAATCTCGTCTTCCATGTTGTTTAGTGTACCGAAAATAAAAACAAAAACATGGAGTCCTGGGCCCCGTTTTATGAAACAACTTACGACCATTTTGATCGTAAATCAATTTCTTAAATGCTTCACTATCAATTACAACTTTCAAATAGATGTAATTTCATTTCATTTTCTTATACTTGTGATATTTCTGCACTACGTGCACACATAATTGTCTACTTTGAATGATTATGTGAAAATAAGTAATCGATTTTAAAATTTGAGATTTATTGTAAGTTGTTTAATAAAACAGGGCCCTGTATAACATTTACCAACCTTTCTAGTTTGCCATTTTTTTCAAAATGAAGTTCAAAATAAGATTCACTTACGTATTCTGTCATATGCCATTCCGCTCTAGAAAACTGCCGAGAACAGTAGAAATCATGTGGAATTTAGGAAAATAAAAAGTATGACATTTGTTGCAGTGATAAACAAACTGTATTCATTTAGCATCTCTTACATGTATTCTACTTTTTCAATTTCGAAACGTTCAAGTAGATAAATACAATCATCATACAGCCAAGCAAATGGTTCTTAGCTCTCACAAACAAGTCAATGAAGTCATTTCAGTAAGACAAATAGGCCTTAAATACTCAGAAATGACTTTTATCAATAAAACAGTTAGAGATTATATAGTTGGGAACTACACCAGGCATGAATACCAAAGTGACTTACTTCTGTAAGTGTAGATTAGATAACCGTGTGTTACTATTGAATACATCTACTCTTAGAGTGAGCAGAGGTTACAGAACGTCTGAGATCGCGTTGTGGGGGAAATAATGACAAACCGTAATCACCTACTTGTTTCTAAATACAGAAGTGCGTGACCCTCGTGCTAGACCAATTTTTTATTCCAGATAATTTCCAGCAATTATCTGACATAAATGGAGATAACAGATACCTCGTCCAGGAGTCAACTGACGATAAGAGTGTGATCAAAACCATGTTTCAGATATACGATAGACAAGAGTTAGACATGACTATACTTCTAACACACGTGAAAATGATTGAAAGCATAGGATGTCGAAATGCACAATTGACCAATAAGTAAATAGTATCAATAGAATGAAAAGGAAAGGCTTTTTAAGAAACAAAATATGTCTGAAAACCATTTATTAAAACAAATGAAACAAAACAATGTTAAAATTGATAGTTGGGCCTGACCACGTTTAAGATTCAAACTACCAGAAACAGCATGGACATAGAAGTGCCCTTTTCAATCAGTTGCATGAGGAATGAAATGAAACGTCAGAGAAATCAGAACATGAAAATGAATGATTCAAAATACACTTTCGTAATTGTTAAACAACCGAAAAGAACAATTTGTTAAGTTTCGATCTTTATTTTCACCAGCTGTGCTGCTGAAAGGTAAAACAGCAAGTAATGGGAATTGCTACAGTATTGTTGTCACTACTATACCGGACTATTGATTAATGAGATAATGTTAATAGAAAATAAATTAAAGTGGAAGGTAAGGCTTACTGATTGTCTTCAGTCATGTATTCTCTTTCAATTAACGATTCATTCTCTAGTTGCCATGTCAAAGTCACTGAGTATTTGCGGCTTTCTATGCTTGCATATTTTATACCGAGTCAAACAAGAAAGGGTGTACATCTATCTTTGGTTGTAATCGCAAATTTAGCAAAACAAGTTTTAAAATATACAAATGTATGCGTTAATAAAGTAGTAATAAATACCTTTGTATAAAACGTTCCTTTAATAACTGAGTTTGAGATAAGTACCTTTGTATGAAACGTTCCTTTAATAACAGAGTTTGAGATAAGTACCTTTGTATGAAACGTTCCTTTAATAAAAGAGTTTGAGATCCTCGAAATCAAAAAGAAAACAAACCTTGTACATGAATATTAATGTTTTAAAGTAAACATAAAGTTAGGATGACTTAGGGTAAGTGTGAGGTTTTGTGCACCCTAGAACCGGTTTAAACCCCCCAGTAGCCTACTTTGCCACTGACCGTTCCAAGGCGGTAACCTTATTGTCAACCCTTTGTGTTTGTGGTGTCGTTTATATTTATTATTACGTTTGCCTTCTTGTTTGTCTGTTTGCGTGTTGTTTCTGTGTTTTGTGGTTGACTGTCCTCCTTGAATGCTACTTTCCCTGTCCGATCTTTTTATGTTTCTTTAGGATGTTATAACACAATAATGACATAAAACTGTATCACTAATATTCTTAATGAGGTTGATTATGCACATTGATTGCACACTTTCTGTTTTGACTCAATATTATAAGAATTTTTAATGGGTATTCGATTCGGATAGGGAATTCCAACCCTCGGTATAAGTGTTTTAATCGGAACCGAAGCTCTGCCGAGGTTCCGATTAAAACACTTATACCGAGGGTTGGAATTCCCTATCTGAACCGAATACCCAAGATAGATTCTTTTTTCTTGCATATCAGAGAAATGTTGGGCGTTGACACCGCCAGCTACTAGCGGTTTGCATGTTTACCTGCTATAACTTAATTTGCTATTTCAAGAAAACTTATATCAGCAGGTAAAGGTATCCAGTAACCTTTATAAATCTATTAGCATGCCTAATAGTAACATACTATTCCAAACGACTACCCATATGTTTGTTCACGTTGTCTTTTTCTATTAGCCGCAATGCTCACGACTTTCATTAATCTTAAGTAGACATAAAGGTGCAGTACATTGTATATATTTGATGTAATTGTCTTCCATTAACAGTTTTAGCGTTTGTCTAGTTGCTTATTGAGTCTCAATTCATAAGACATAACCCACGCGAGAATATTTCTAATATGTTGCCGCTGGCCTTCTTCATATATATATATATATATATATATATGCTTTTACACCACAGGCAATTATTGCGTTTACTTTACTATGATGTAACATCGTCGACATTGCTACTTTTGTAAATGAAACATGTATACCATTGTAAATTAATGCGTTTACTTTTATTATGACTATGACAAAATCGTCGCAATTGATTTCCATGCTTCTTTTGTTTATGAAAAATGTATGCGAGATTACTTTGGTCGAACATCATAGACATTTTGACGCAGGTTAAATGTCGTAAACGTACACTTTATATAGGGTGAAGAAAAGAATAATGCATTTGACCTGTGATTTAAATTCCGTTTGAATTTAATTCTCACGTAAAACAGACATTGCTTCATGGTAAGTCTTACGTCTTAATTTCCCGCTGTGTTAAAGTCATACTATCATGCATCGATGTTTGAGCTCTGTTCATGCTGCTACTGTTATTAATTATTTAGAGTATTTCCTGATGTTTATTTAGTTTCATGTTTTTGGATTTCAATTTTGTATCATCAATACTTCAAAATCATAGGCGCACATTGATATTATGTTTCACTATCGCTATATGAGAATTACGGTTTCATATTCCAACAATCATCTTCAACAAATCGATCATGAATTTTACCATTTGAGATTGTTTTTGCTATCACGGACTTTCTGTCTTCATACAGATCGCATTTAACGCTGGTCACCACATTTCAGATTGTTTTATCACGTTCATCTACAAACCATCTTAGGAATAACAGGAAAATAAAAGTGGTCTGGTCGTACCATATATTGGTCTTCTCCAGGGTTGCAACTGCTGTGGTTGTTCAGTACAATTCTGGATACATCCTGAGGTGTTTCTAAATTATATGTGTTATATATATATATATATATATCTTTACAATAACTTATACGTGTATCGTTTATTAATTTCTCTGGATGTGGACTTTGCTGTTAGAGATTTCCTTTTAATGGAATGTACAGCTAACCGGTGGGCCATAGTGTCCACTGACAGTTCCTGTCTTCATCACTCTCTGTTGTGTATTGTCATTTTCATTGTACAGTTAATTTGCTCTTTGCGGTACAGTGCGGATCTACAGTATCATTGCGTTTGGGTGCCGTGATTTCTATAGGACCATTTTCCTCATTCTTAGACTAGTAGTGAAAGGTAGGAATACTTTTTCCTGACTAGCTATGCCTTGCTCACGTACATATTTTTATTAAAAAGTAAATCGTTCAGTTGAATGTTATTGCTCTTGCAGATTATATTGACGGAATGCCGAGCTACTATTACTGTAGCTTTAAAGAATGTGATATGATAGCAAGTTTGTCACTTGATGAATCGTCTATTTTATCAAATCTTGCAAATTTTATATATTTCAAGAACCTTTCTGGAGCACTGGATATCACTAGGATTCCGGGGATTCATGATGTATAGAAAAATAGTATACGGTGAAGAATAGTATACATCTTACAAGACCCTTTCTGGAGCACTGGATCACGAGGATTATATATAAGCATAGTATATTTACAAGTTGAACAGCAAATGTAGCATTCAAGGACCGCAGTCAACCACAAACAGACACAGAAACAAAGAATAATTACAGATGATTAGAAGGCTATCGCCTTGGAACGGTCAGTGGCAAAAGGCCATTGAGGAGTTTAAACCAGGTTCTAGGGTGAACCAAACCTCACTCTTACTATATTGTTATCCCAATAAAACAGACTGACTTGGCAATTGTTAAACAATTAACGTAATTGAGACAAAAAGACATGTCACTTTTCGATAACTGCATTCACACAAATGTTGTTTTTCATTCATTATCCGTATAAGGCCCTTTTTCTCTGATTGATTGATCGGATGCTTCTTATTTGTTGAATAAGAATACGGTCTAATATGAACAAGGCAAAGCCTCAAGACGGGCGAAGCTAAGTATTGCCTTTGTTTTAATTTTAAAAAATAGGCAGTCTGAAATAGAGGATCTTACATGAGTGCGTGTTTAATATTGAATTCATTAAACAAGCTGGGTAAATTATATGATGTGACGGTGCGTCGAGCAACATATACGTTTTATCCAACAAATTTAATAAATTCAATATTAGATTCACTTAGGCACGAAACTTCAAAACAGACTCATTTATAAGGAACATGTATTATTGTATCTGCTTGTGTATATAACGTCGTATGATGACGTCGTATGTTTGTATGATGACGTCATATCTGACTCGGTCTTCTCCGTATGACATAGAACAAGGTAATTACCTCGTCGATTTCTGTAATCCGGTGATTAAATTTAAACGTTACGGAAATCAACGAGGCAATTCTGATGTACAATGTGCTGAACGAAACAGACCTAACGATGACTCGGCCTGCATTTGCATATTTATTACACTACTGCAATATGATAAATACATCAGGCGTCTAATTCACTCCAACGCTTGAAGTTATGTAATAAATAAATATATTGGAAGTAGAAGAACTACTGAAATAAAAATATTGAAGGCAGTCACTGCATATCAAATTTCAATTAAATTGAACACTGATTTTGTTTAAGGACTCCGAAACTGTCTCAATGATAATGAATTTATTAATTTCGAGTCCAATGTTGATATTTTGTTTTGTAGTGAGACGTGGCAAAGAAAGAATTGTGTGGGTATGAATGTATTGATGTGCATAGGAAATTAAATGTATCGTCTAAAAGAAACTCAAATAGATACAGTACGAGTCTAACTACAAAAGTGTCCTCTAACAGACGTTAGGCGAACGGTTTGCTTGACCGAAAAACTAATAATTACTCGCTTACTCGTACTATATTACATTCAAGAAACCTATAAGCAGTTAGTACACAGAGTTAACAGTAAGATAATTTAAATGTTAGTGTATTGATTATTTTTTGATAAACAATGGCATGTACCATTTCTTGATGTTTTGAGTGTAGTGGGTGTATTAGTGGTAGTATCATTATTATTATTAAATCAGAGGGCTGGCGTGGCGAAGTCGGTAGCGCGGCGGATTTGTAACCGGAGGCCCCGGGTTAAATCCTCCTTGGTGTCACTGAGTTTCGTCGGTGTGTTCTTGGGCAAGACACTGTCCCTTAGCCCCGTCCGTCGGATGGGGATGTAAACCGGGCCGTCCCGTGTATTCGGTCTATCCTCCGAGCACGTTAAAGAACCATAGAAATCTATTAGATAATAATAGGGCACGGTTCCTTATTCTTATGTATCCTTCCCCTCTCTCTGGGGCGGCTCTAAATAACCTATACTGTGTTGATGAGCCGTTAAACAACATTCAACATTATTAAATCATCATTATTATTATTATTAAATCATCATTATTATTATTATTATTATTATATTTTATTCATAACTTTGCTATTATAGGTGGTAACGCATCAGTCTCTTATCATGTTCTTTTTGTTTATACGTTATTTATTTCATTATTTTCAACATCATCATACGTAAATTACAACACAGAAGAATCAATAGCATATTTCAAATGTGTAATTTGTATACTTCCATAGATTTTAACTCATATAATGTGCATTTACAACATAATCTTCTGACTGTATTGTATTAAATTGTATCCGCCTGCATTGTATTGGCGAAAAATATTGCAATTGTTGTGTCTAGTAAAGAATTTGAATTGAATTGATACGCATTTGAACTGGATGCAATTACCTGAACAATTAGGTCTGTGTCATGTACGTTTTGCCATCATGTGTATCTAGGTCTAGGCTGTCTGTGTAGATTGTTCCAACATTTGAACATTGTGTATGATGTTACATACTTTATTTTAAATTACTCTATATTTAATATTAATAATAAATAAGAGGTAATTAGCAACTGTAATGTCACCCACATCCAAATATGTTATTCAATAGAGATTTGGATCAATAATTGTCTCATCCACCATAAAATGAGTTTAAGGTAGTTAACGTAAGCTTAGCCACTGTCCCACCTCCAAATACGTAATCTTATTAACATGAATTATTTATTTAAATATATTACTTTTCTTAAATATGAAAGTTTAGCAACTGTCATGTCACCCACCTCCATTGCTATTAAGTTGTGGTAGAACATATCTTGCCAATCGCATTTAGTAATCATATTGGTTCCCCTTTCTGTGAAATGTTTCCTAATTCTAAAATTGCCCAAAAGTATCGTTATAGACGAACACATATGATATTGTCACAAATGGAAGTAATGATGAAGAGGATACATTTTATCTAGTTTTGATTATGTTTTATTAGAGACATCTGCATTTGAAACGCTTGACATAATTATGCAGGATAAGGGAGTATCATGGCAGCAGTGCATTACATATTCATCTGATAATGCATCTATAATGAAAGGGAAGCACAACAGTGTTCTGAGCAGAATTAGCGACAGCGAGCAAGCTGAACGTGTTCAGAAACCCTGACCTAGAATGCTATCAATGGAAGCGTAGTCTGAACTATTGCAATTACGAGCAAAGCCATGAAAGCTAGCCGGGAGGAAAAGGAATTGGAACAAAAGGACATGTCTTAAACTGGCCATAATTAACCAAAGCAGCAGAGAATATAGGGTATATGATTCTAGTTAGTGATATTGCCACGGTTACAAGCCAACACTGTTAAATACGTGACTAGAATTAATCTTAATTGGCTTGACTTAAATGACCTAATTGAAACACTGGAAAATGCATCTCAGGTTATCTAGGTTTCAAAATAAAACCCAGGGGGTGGGAGAGGGAGTTATGCCACCGTATAGCCCTAGCATGTCGGGCCACTGTTGTCACGTGACCCCACAAGCGATCAAATTGTATTTTATTTCGTTACATATTGATCTTTTTACGGATAGTATTTATATAATGTTATATTTTTGTAATTAAACGTATCACTTAAGCTAAAACTCAAAATAAAGACCGAAAACAAGAACAGAAAAAATTAAACGTACGAAATTGACTGGGCCAGTATTCATAAAGCAACTTAAGTGGGAAATATTACTTAAGTCAAAGTTTAAGATTTTTACATATTTTTTAATATCCTTATTAACCTCTCAGAGACATTATAAATCATCTATTTTTTATTTATCTATAACCTTATTAAAATATTAAGAAAACGTCTTAAATCGATAGAAAAAGGTGTTTTAAAAAAAAAGATAACATTTGATTTAAGATCTTGCTGAGAAGCTTTATGAATACGGACCCAGGTCTTCTACGTTTTTGCCTAAAAACTCGCACTTCATTTGCCGTTTACTTTCCAACCTACGGACTGAAAAGAGCGGCGCGAAATTTGATGAAGAATAAAAACGCCGTAGTATGCAGGCAATCCCAAAAAGTTAAAGAATTACCTGTACCAACACTTTCGTGAGTGTATGGTCATAGTTTTAGTAACGTCACTGTTCAACCTGTTGAATACATAATTTATGATAATGATGCAACCAAAAACTTTAAAATAAAAGCTAGACATATAGCAGAACTAAGATGGATGAAAAACTTGCAGACACCATTTCCTCTGGGCCTTAATGATAATATTTATCAACAAGGAAATATTTCAAAAGAGCCTTATATTGACATATTTTGCTTTATTTTCCATTCGAAAGCGTAAATCTAGGTCTCATGGTTGTTGACGTAATGGTAACATCAAATGGAAATTACGTATTACTATGTCAGTCGCTGATTTACACACCATGTTTAAACAGTCTGAAAAACACTCGATGCTATCTTGTCTCACCTCTATATCCATTTCTTCACTTAAGCTGATTGACGAGGAAGTAGACAAACTTTTCATTCGAACATATCCTTTGTATAACACTGCTTCCACAATTCAAAGCTATACATTTTCTAAAAATTCTTTATCTTAATTAGGGCATTGATTTTATTGATATACCAAGTATTTTTCGAGATAATCGTGTTGTTGATTCTATTGCTAAATATTTAAAAAAATCCGAAAATCCTATAATTTGTTGTAAGTACAAAAAAACACAATTAGAAATAGGATTTTCAACTACAATAAAATAGTGTCTGACCTTGATATAGTAAATAACACTCATAAGGATTGCGGGTGTAGAACATCTAAATTTTGCTATGCTCCGGCGGGTCATGTAATTTTGATATTATAGATAAACGTATTCGACATTTGTTTTCTAAAGATCCGAAGAATAGATTGCCTTCTGTAATTGATTTTAATGCATGCCGTGATCAGATCGTCCAATTCATTGAGGATTTTAGTACTAAATGGTGTCATAGAGAATATGCTGACCCTAACACCCTTTCTACTTGGAAAACAACTATTTTAACATCATAGATACCCGTATTAACTTCTATACGGCTAACCCCACCCTACACGATGTTCATATTTTCTAAGTATCGAGTTTCGAGTAGAGAAAATCTAGTTTCGAGTAGAGAAAATCGAGTTTTGAGTAGAGAATATCGAGTTTCGAGTAGAGAAAATTGAGTTTCGAGTGGAGAATATCGCGTTTCGAGTTGACAGTATCGAGTTTCGAGTAGCGAAAATCGAGTTTCGAATAGACAAACTCGAGTTTCGAATGGAGAATATCGAGTTTCGAGTAGAGAAAATTGAGTTTCGAGTGGAGAATATCGAGTTTCGAGTAGACGGTATCGAGTATCGAGTAGAGAAAATCGAGTTTCGGGTGGAGAATATCGAGTTTCGAGTAGACAATATCGAGTTTTGAGTAGAGCAAATCTAAGTTTGAAAATTACCAACAGAAAACAGTCAAATATGAGCAGCAATGGTGTTATAGAGGCAGCAGAGATGTATCCACGTATTTCATCTTTATCTTATAATCACATCTGTCTTATCAATACCCTTACATAAGCCCTTGTAACAGTAACATCAAGTTTCCAAGTTTATTTTGTACAGTATATCAAAAATTATGACTCGCTATCTTACTCCAAGACAAAAAAATATATATTGGTTTCATGATCGTTTGGGATTGATACTTGACTCTTGATAATTAAAGGTCGAGATTTGTTCTCCTGAGAAACTACTATTCACAGTATCATTTAATCATTTATAATATATAATATATATATATATATATAAGCTATCAGCAAGTGGTTAAATTTCTGCTGAACATACTGATCAGACAGGACATTTCAGTTCTGCCAGATGTTGGATACACATACATAATATATATACTTATGTACTTCAATATAGACTCCTTTAAAGTTAATATTTCTGAATTAATTTACAAAGTAGCGTTTCCTATCATTAGTCCACTACCAGTGTATTACCATAGGGGGACTATACGTTAATTTACTCTCCGTCTGTCTGTCTGTCCCTCTGTCTGTATGTCCGCAAAAACTGGATTGACATTTTTATGAAATGTGCCCGTGCAAGGTTTTTGTTCCATTTTAATTTGGCCGTTTGGAGCCTTTTTTCTTGTTCTATCTTCGATAACTGCATTATTTGATTATGGATTAACGGCTTCAGGTATTTTTTATGAAATGTCCCATGTGCATTAAGGTAAAAAATACATCGCCAATTTTGTAGACCTAATACCTTGAATGGAACATAATTCAAAGAAATATAAATCGGAGCGCTAAGGACCTTTATCAGATGCATTCATTGTAACAAAATGAGTGCATATTCATTTAGAGTTTTTAATTGTATTTGTCGGGGCTTCATTTCCCCTGATTTTTCATAGGAATTTTGGTAGATTTTTGCCAAGCGCATCACTTTTAATCGATGCCTATATCTAATAATGATCTTTTACTAGATTCATTCTATTGATAAAGAATAGGTTGGTTTGGCGTTTATTTCATCCAAATCCATCAACTATTAAGAAAGTTATGATTTTACAAGCTGGGTATTATGAGTAAATGTTACCAGTGCGGGCCTAATAAATGTATAGAACAAAATAACGACACTACGTGCAGTCCGAGCAGTCCGAATAACATGACATTTGCATGCATGGCGTGTTTCACCAGGTATCCGTGTATGGGTGTCGAAATCGTAAGAACTTGTCACAGGATCGCAAGCCATTATCCAGAGTAGTTAGTGACCAATACCATAACGGCAAGGGGTAAGTCAAAATCTATTTTATTTGTTGTAAGTTATTGTCATATTTAAATTGTTGTTCAGAAGCAAATACCTGCCGCTAAAAGCCATAGATAGTTAGCAGGATATTGTCTTTAATTCTTGTACGTTTTCAAACTCAGAATATTTTAGCAAATTATTGTCTATAAGATTATTGGGGCATATATTTACATCATTGATAATGCCAGTTGTTCTGTAGACAGTAAATGGAATACGCGATTCAGATTGTTTGTACTTTTCTACGGAGGTTTCTAACTGTCATTACGTTATTGCATAAGCGGTTATTGTCTATTGTGCAGTATAAATTTCTCTGAGGTTGGTTTTCATATTATCATTATTATTCAATCACTCTGAGGTCGCTGTACCATTATAGCCTATAATGTGTTAACGGGATGTAAAACTAAATATTCATTCAGTATAGGTTGAATTATTATGTTGTAAGTTTTGCGTTACATCTAGAAATGTGAGATTTCATTGTCTATAAATTTCATCTGTAATTGTTTTACACGTTTTGTTAAAGTTTAGCATAATGTCTATTCGAAGAAGGTTTAGAATTCTGAATAAAGATTGCTGTGTAATCAGTTATTAGGTATGGTGATACCTTAGTGCTATTATAAAATACATGTTGTGATAACATTGTAAGACTGGGTATATATTTTGTAGCCGTATACGCTAGGAGCGTAGGTAGAGCATGTAGAGCGTATTGTCGGGAGCGTGGTCAACGGGGTCGTAGGTTGGGAACGCCGTCATAGGACGCGGGAACAACAGCATTCGCTATTTGGGCGACAGACCAGACGTTAGCCACGGAGACGCTAGGCAAGAGGGCCTGGTTACGCAGATAAAGTCACCGGATGTGTAATACCGGGACTTGGGCCATCGCCGGAATGGATCGTGCGAGTGGGCGTCGCGTGTGAATTACGTCATCGGAAGTATGTGTGGTACCGGGACGAATAGCAACCGCTAAGGACGGGATGGCAATATAACGCGGAAGTGAAGTATTAGTGCCGAGAACTGTACCGGAAGGACTCAGCTAGATATAGCTTTGAGAGATAAAATAGCGTGTGATATAGCATACATATATCATAAATACAGATATCAGATATTCAGTTTGATTAAAACCGAACAGTTTAATCTAACGTGTATTGAACTTCATTTAAACATGATTTAAAACGTTGATATTTCTACTTTGTCATTGTATTCATTTGTATATATATGAATCTTGTTGTAAATATATGTGTAAATTTATTTATTCTTGATTCTTCCTTGGTGAGTTGTCTCCACTTGGTACATCTTGTTACATTCATCGTGTCATGTTGTAGAATTTAGATGTGTACAGTTTTCACATTTTCTAAATATCGAGTTTCGAGTAGAGAATATCGAGTTTCGAGAGAGAATATCGAGTTTCGAGTAGACAATATTGAGTTTCGAGTAGAAACAATCGAGCTTCGAGTGGAGAATATCGAGTTTCGAGTAGACAATATCGAGTTTCGAGTAGAGATAATCGAGTTTCGAGTAGACAATATTGAGTTTCGAGTGGAGAATATCGAGTTTCGAGTAGAGAATATCGAGTTTCGAGTAGAGTAGAAAATCGAGTTTCGAGTAGGCAATATCGAATTGGATGCCTCTACTGCAAACTATCTGCCTAACTGTGACCTTGACCTTTAAGGCACTGACATGATTCTTTCACAAGACACTCCTTCTCATTGTGATGAACATTTGTGTGAAATTTGATGCAATTCCCTTTAATGGCTGACATGAAAAAATGACCTTTGAACTCCAACTGTGACCTTTGAGGAACTGACATGATTATTGCGCGCGACACACTTTCTCATTGTGATGTACAGTTGTGTGAAGTTTGACCTCACTCACTTCGGTAGCTGCCAAGTAATGGCTGAGACATGATTTTTTTTTACGATTTGTTTACCTATGACCTACAACTGTGACCTTGACCTTTGAGGTACTGACTTGATTTTTGCACGCGACACACCTGCTCAATGTGATGAACCGGGTGTTGGTGCGTGATTTTATCTTTAACCATAATGATAAGACTATCCATCCCCCATGTCCATCACCCATGTAAAACGTAGATAGCATTATCAGGAATGCAAGACAAAGTGATCCTAAAGTGTCTGCGCTACGCAGGCGACACAATAAAGTGCATGCTGCTGATTTTGCTGTATGGAAAAAAAATAACGTCACGCCGCGAAATCAATATTAAAGTTTTTCCCTTTAAAAGAGCATGCGAATTAGTATTGACTTTACTTCTTTCACTGTTAAAATACTAATGACTAATTGTATTCTACAGATAAAATTTAATATATAATTACCGTATTCCTCACCATTCTTACAATGATTTGTTTTCTCAAAACTCGATTTTCTCTACTCGAGACTCAATTTTCTCTACTCGAAGCTCGATAATGTCAACTCGGAACTCGACTTTCTCTACTCGAGACTAGATTTTGTCGAAACTCGAGAACGTCAACACGTCGACTCAAAAATCGATATTGTCATCTTGTGACTAGATTTTAATATTTTGTTAACAGATTTCAAAATACCCCAACTATTAAATTAAATATACATTTTAGCCTTCAGCGAACATAAACCTCTCTCTCTCTCTCTCTCTCTCTCTCTCTCTCTCTGCACAATAATCACCTATACGTAGGGGATTGTTTTTTGTAAACAGATTTCAAAACACCCCAACTATTAAATTAAATATACATTTTAGCCCTCTCTCTCTCTCTCTCTCTGTGCACAATAATCACCTATACGTAGGCGATTGTTCTATTCGGGTTTTTTCTTTGAAGTTTGGCATATCTAAATCTTTGTAACAGTACACTTTGCATGTTCGAAATGGAGATAAGCATGTCCTAAGTGGATTTGGTGTCACTAGCTACGCTGAGACACCGAGGCATTGCATTTTATGAAAGAAAAAACACCGAGGCATTGCATCTGTACAGTTGGGGGAATGTACATACTATGTACACCGGTAGCTGTATCAGTGTTGGGAACGAAACAAATATAGATATAAAATTAAAAGTTTTCCTGAAAAATTATCTCCGAGTAGTGTAGTTATAGACTATAGACTATAACTACAGAGTATTGTAGTTATAGACTATAACTACAATACGTAGTTATATACTATAACTACAATACTCTGTACTCTGTGATAATGTTACGCTCCCTAGTCAGCGGACGTATTTACCACTTCGTTCCAGAATATTACATAGTAATTTCTAACCAATGCAAAGGAGACAGTAGGATAATGTTTGTTTTCAACAAATAACATGTTCATTTTATTTTAATTTTATATAGATCCCTATCTAGAAATATATAAATTTTGTTTAGTTCCCGACACTGATACAGCTACCTGTGACTATGTACTTTACATATAAATAACCTCAATATCGATAAATAATATAGTATTGATAAAAAAATATCTTAAAAATGAAAAGCTTGTCTTGGATATATGCCCTAAAACACAAGAAATTGCATGCAGAATTAATAATAAAAAATGATCCGGAGTTTTGTGGGTGGGTGGGCGATGGTGCGTGCCACAGGACACAGGACCTCCACAGTAAAGGATTGGCCTAAGTTAAATTTCAGGGCTGGCTATGGGCCTATCACACGTTTTTTTTACACATGTAAACATTCTAAATGCTAAATGCCCCTCCCAGCCCTCACACACACACAACCCACTCCTGGTCCTCTAAATGCATGAGTGCACACGGTTAACTTATAGAAATCAAGGTGGGGGGGGGGGGGGAAGTAGCATGATTAGATTTACTGCAGTTTTATTTATTCAAGCATTTAACAATTTCCTTGATACTCAACTTGTAAATAATGCATTAATCATCGAAATTAAAAACACACACGAACATTTGGAACTAAACAACACAAACTGTAAGTATCCCCGTACGTTCAATGTCAAATACACGTTATATACTGAAAGGAAAAGGAAACGCGTAATGTGTATTTCCACTATATGGATTGTATGTTTAATATGCTACTGCTTATCGATTGGTAAAGGGCGACATAAGACCTGTCCTTTTAGAAAGAAGGTTTAAACTGAACACACCAATCGTTACCCCTTTAAAGTTCCATTATCGTCAGAATGCGCATTTGGCTCAAGCAGGTGAGCAAACTTAGGCTTTAAATGTTGCAGTCTCTTAACATTAAACACAATACTCAAATGGCTTGACTTTTTCAAGCGAAACTTCAACATTGATGAATTTCGTGTAACAAAGTATACATTGATTAAAATGTCTACTAAATGACAGAGTTGTCCTTTCTGTAATTAGTGGTAGCCCCTTTTTGTACATAACACGTTGAGATATAGGGGCGTAGCTTGGCTGAATATGATGAGTAGGCCGAGTTCTAGCGGGGTCCGGGGGCGTGCTCCCCCTGATTTTTTTTTCAGCTAGACTGTCGGAGGTGCGTTTTGGCGTATATTTCGTACCGGTGAATATGTCTATAAGAGCATCAATATCCTTACTTTTTACCGTAAATTATATATCTTACAACTAAAAAGAAGCTGAGAACATTTAAAGTAAATTAATGGTATTGTTATTTATAGTAACACGAAGTACTAATATACAGACCCTTACCCCACTAGGCCTCCGATTTTTATTGCATTTTTGGCATTTTTATTTTTTCGATTTCTACGCCCCTGAGATATATCTTAAATATTACTTAGAATTAGGTGTATATAATAGTGTAGTACAGGCAATTTTTTGATTATGCGTTTCTTTTTCCTTTCAGTATATATACATCTATTATACGTCATGATTTATTTCGCGTGAATACGTGTCAAATACCAAAGAATGATATTTAGGGGTATTTAGTTTGAACTAGTTCTTCTGCATAGAGAAACGGTTCAGTTGGATAACAAACATAACTTAAAATAGATCATTAATATTTTACTCTGAAAACATGCGATAACAAAATTAATGCGGTAAAGACGTTAATATAAAATTAAAGTTTGATGTGCGATAATTCATCATTCTGCTTATGTATCCGAAACCCTCAAAATGGGCGATCGCGCTAAATTTTGAGCATTGTCTACTGAAAGCTACTGAAAGCTTGCTTTTCTCTGCTCGAAACTTGGATTTTCTCTGCTCGAAACTCGATATTCTCTACTCGAAACTCGAATTTCTCTACTCGAAACTCGATTTTCTCTACTCGAAACTTGATTTTCTCTACTCGAAACTAGAACTTTTCTACTCGAAATTCGATTTTCTCTACTCGATACTCGAAGTTCTCTACTCGAAACTCGATTTTCTCTACTCAAAACTCGATATTTTCTACTCGAAACACCCCCACTAGACCTAGGTTTTCATTTCGTAATTTAAAATCGGGAATCCAGGAATTTCATTATAAGTTTGTTGTAGTTCCTGCTGATAAAGCAGCTAATAATATAATGATTGTTTGACGCCTCCATTACGTCAATGTGTTATCTCAGGAACTCGGGAGTACTAATTTGGATACTCCAGTGCAATCTATACTGAAGATAATTTAGTTTCGAGGCATATCGGTGAGTGCCAGATTTTCAAGGCTGGTATAGACGAAAAACAAAACAGACTTCCAACGACGGACGGGATTCCCAAATTACACAAACAGTATTATTATCGGATATTGGCTTCATGTACCAGCATAGTTATCTAGCCGATCCTTTTATTATGCTTATTATTGCACATGATAATGACAAGTTTCTTTGAGTTTGTTTCTTTTGGTAGTATACTCTTGGTTTTCGTAGTAGAAAATACTGACGTTAAGGACTTGCCACTGTAGGTGAAAATCAAGGAATTGCTTTAGGGAAACAATTTCCAAAGCTCTGTATTTTGGAGCGGAATGATGACTCTGTGACAACAATGTCTCTTAACATGTTTAGCTTCCGGGACTTGATATATTATGTTTTCAACCATGTTTCCCAGTTCCTTCCCAGATAGTATGTCATTTCCTTAAAACAGCTATTTACCGACGCGTTAAAACCTTCCCTGTCTACAGTTTAACTGATTACCATAATACGTTATGCTATCTGTACAGAAAACAGTTACATACCAGCTTTGTTGTCGAGAAGGAAATTATATTAAATCTCAGAATCGTTAATTCAGATTGGCATATTAGACTAATGTCTGTTGTTTTTTAAATTTAAATAGAAACATAATGTGATTTAAATACGTTCCAAATCGGTTCGTTCCCGGAAATTAAGTTTCATGGCAAACATTTCTTTCACATTGGTAATCAATTACTTTAAATGTTATGAATATCAATATTTCGTGATATTCACGATAGAAAAGACTACCTTTTAAGCAAAGCTTAGTTTCAGCTACATGTACGTTTCAAAGTTGTGTACACATTTAGTTTAGTTCTAACAATATTCTTCAGTATGTGTTTTGCAAATAAATGCATACTGCATGGTTTTAAACTATCTTAAAGTGTGTGATCTTTGACAAATAACAAGTCAATATGTTTGTTTTCAAGTCTTAAAACGGCAATGGGGATACAACATACAATTTCACAAGCACGATAACAGTGTATAAACAATACATTTCTATATATAAATAAGGTATATCTGACACACACAAACATGCACGCACGCACCCACGCACACTCACTCACACACACACACACACGCACACACGAGCACACACACACACACATCTTGAAATAGTATCTTACAATAAATACTGATAGATAAGGGAGATCCTTTGGAAGCACCAAACACAACCAAAAGAATATAGTAGGAGACTCGGGTTTATGGCATGTGTTCATGAGCGGTAATGTACGCACAGTGTGCTCGTTGATCCCAAAGGACCAGCAAAACATAACACTACTGATTCGAAGCACGGGGAGACATTTTACAGGCGCAATGATGCCATAAACGAACAACGACATTGTGAATGTTATTAAATACTGATAAGGGAGATCATTTGAAAGCAATAAACACCACCAAGAGAATAACGCAGCAGACTCGGTTGTATTGAGTCTGTTCATGAGACGTAATGTAAGACGCAACTCTGCTCACGCCCCCCTAGTACCGGCTTAAGCGATATTCTACTTAAAAGCCACTTATAGTGAACACGTTGATCACAAAGGATCAGTAAACAAGATAAAAATTACACAGATGTTATACCATGGGAAGTACGGACTACATGAAGATGGCGTGCAAGTAGTTGATCTGCAGGGAGTGCCTAATGGAATTCTTGTGAACAACTTCAATGATTTACAATTATGTTACATAATAATTGTATTAAAAGAATTATATACTGAAAGGATAAAGAAACGCAGGGTGCGTATTTCCGCTATATATTGCATATACTGCACACTTAATTCCATATATATTCCAAGGAAATCCCGAGATGTTTTGTAAAAAAAAAAAGTGCAGTTAGTTAGAGAAAGGACACAACTGTGATGTTGTAGACGTTTTAATCACAGTACACGTTGTAACAAGAAATTCATAAATGCTGAAGTTCCTCTTTAAAAAATTGAGCCAGTTCAGTACTGTATTTAATGTTAAGTGATTGCAACATTTAAAGCCTAAGTTTGCTCACCTGCTTGAGCCAAATGCGCATTCTGATTTTAATGAAACTTTAAAGGGGTAACCATTGGTGTGTTCAGTGCTGTTTAAACCTAATGTCGCCCTGTACCATTCGATTAGCAGTAGCATATTAAACATACAATATATAGCGGAAATACGCACCCTGCGTTTCTTTTTCCTTTCAGTATAGTTTAATATTTTTCTTTTGGTTTTGTCTGATTTGAAATATTATGGAAAGATATTTTGACACTAGTATAATTGTGTAGTGGACACTTTTATCACGTATGTATTTTAAAGTTGTGGTTATCCCAGAACAAAGTTTGTACATATCAGTAAGTGTGCCAGGATCGCCGCCAGGACTCGAACCTGGATCTCTTTTCTAGAAAGAAAAGCATGCTTCCTTACATTACAGAGATGTTCCCAACAGCACAGAGCGTACACAATAATTAATCAGCAAAGTTAAAATTAGATTAAATATAATTTACATCAAATAAACCAGGCGAAGAGTAACTGGCGAATGGAAATAGTAAGAAATACATAGCAAATTCGCCAGACATCGGCGGTCTGGCGAAACCAAATTTCCGACCGACTTTGTCTAAAACTTCTCAGAAAATCCCAAATTCAAAAACGCACAGTCTTTAACTGTTTATAAGCCAATATCCCACTGGGTGTTATAAGCTACTTAGCGTCAATCAATTTGGACCGATAACTAATTATCGCTGTGTTTATTGAAAACCGCTGCCAAATTGTCGTGTGTGCGATAGACGCCGCCCACTTGTACGCCGCTCGATGTCTTTCAACTAGTTTGTGACCCCGCGCTCAATATTATCCATATATTTAATTGCGTTATCGAGCCGCGTTAAACATCAAATAACGTGGCGCCCTCTAGTAGCCAAAATGACTGATCAAAACATAACATTTGACAATGTTTGTTTAAGAATTAATAAGCCCGAGATGCTCTGTTTAAAGGCCGTCGGTCTTTTTGAACTTTACGATCACTGGTAAGTGCTGAATACCCAATAATTAGTTGTACACAGAGTAGCGTAACTTGAACTGGAACAATGGCAAGTGTGAACGTGTTTGATCAGCTGTCTGTAAATTGGGAATCAACATGAACATTAAAAACCTTTTGTATTATACAAACGGTAGGATTACTCAAAATATTGGTACAATTTTAAAATGAAGTGGCTTTTATTACTTATTCTATGCATGATAGTCGTGGTGTACATGTATGTTGCATTTCTGAATTGTGTCTCACAATGCAACGCGATTTTTCTAGCCTCTTTGGAACCCCTTTTAGTTGAACTTGTTTTATGTGCCACAGCTTAGCCTTCCATTTTTGTCTTGTTATATATTGTTATTTATTTTATTTCTATGAATGTTAGCATATTGAAATGCATTTAATAAAAATAATAAATGGTCTAAAAGATGGTGACAAGAGATTCTGTCTTGATATGCATGCATTCATTCTGTCCTTTTTAAAATGTCAGTCTTGACAATTTTTAAAAATGAAATTACATTATACTGAATACAATGTTTAAAAAGTTTTGAATATTATACAACTCAAGTTTTAATTATAAGCACTAAAGCAGAATGCAGCATGCATGTATGATATGGAAATATTGATACCCTATAGGTTAAAAAGCATACTACTTTTAACTTACAATTGATGCGTACGCAAACGCGATGTTTCAGCGCCTTAAATTAAAGTTCCTAAATATCTCGGCAAAAGTCTGGATAAAGACATGCTAATCTGCCTAAATGAATTTTAGGACGTTAGCCAGATTTGGCTAAAGGCTTTAAAATCCTAGCGCTAGCCTAGAACTGTATATTACATAATTATAACAATCCATTCAGGGCAGCGATCTTAACTCTTAAAGCATGGCCTTTGAATCGACCAGGTGAAGCTGCAGGTTATGCTTATGAATTAATTGCAACATTTCATTAAAATGAAACCCAGTGAAAATGAGCAAATTCAGCAAATAACAAGTCCTCTATAGGTGTACCACCTATCTGAAAACTGCACAATGGATACTTAATTTAATGGTCATTGATAAAAACTGCAGATAAACAGTTAAACCCATACCATCACCTTCAGTGTGAGCTAGAACTCTATATTTTAGTATGGTCATGGTGATGTTGTCATGGTGAGTATGTCTTGGAAGATGGCTCAAGATTTGAGAGAGTTATAGCGAACGGTATGTGCCCTTGAAGAAGAAAAGTCAGTATTCAACCCGTTTGATGCCCTTTAGTTTGTCCGTGACCTGTATATTTTAGTAACGTCATGTCAATGTTGTCATGATGAGTATCATCAGTATGTATTTAAAGTTTGATAAAGGGCCATGAAGAAATGCAAAAGTTTTAGCCAGCATGAAGTTTACCAGACGAACTTCCGGATGAATGTATAGCGTTTTCAGCTCGAACGTGACAGACTCATAGCTTTCCAGTATGTACAATGAGCAAACATACCAACAGCGAGGCAACTTCGTCCTATTGCTGTTATTACTTATAGGCCACCCAAATAGACAAAACAACGGCAACATAATACAAAACGTATATATATACATATATATAAGCATCAAAATCAAACGACTTGAAACATACCGAAGTTAGATGGCAGAAATTCCACTGCACACACACACACGAGGCTGAAGACAACCACTTCTTGTCAACAATTTCGACCAGCCTTGACCACTGGCACCAGAGTCATGAACACATATCAGTCTGTTATAAAACACTATTACTATCCATTTCATGAATATCTATAAGAAAATCAAAGGATATTTAAGCTTACCTGTTCATAAAGTTCAGAGACTACCTTGAATGTAGTCTCTGAACTTTATGAAGGTAGTCTCTGAACTTTATGAACAGGTAAGCTTAAATACAGGCTTGTCAATACAAAATTCGTGATTTTTCGCTTTTTCTCTGTAACAAGAAAATCTGCATCACTCGAAACATCCGGTTGTTGTTGTAACTGTTACACGCAGCGATCTGGTTAGATGATTTTTATACTATTCTATTTAATGGGATATTTCAATTCAAATATTCTTATAGATATTCAGACTGATATGTTTTCATGACTCTGGTGCCAGTGCACACAACATTCGGAATTTTGAAGTTTATCGCGACTGACCACAGGGAGTCGAGAACACCTGAGACAAAAATACATTTATCCAATACATGACCTCAAATCTTACAACATGTACACGAACCTACCTTTCGTCGCGAACTTTTTCACAACCGTTACCCACGAACTTTAATGCAATACGTTTAAAATGCGCAATCGAAATCACGTTCCTCAACTATGCTGCAAAAACAATGGCGTCCTCACAATTTCTCTAAAATTGTCTGCGAATGTGCGGTAAAAATAAACCGGATACATCAACACCAGATTTATATATACAGATAGTATATATCCAAGAGATAGCAACTTATGTAATGACCAAATAAATTTAACATCCCGTTCATGTATCTTTATCCACAACTGTCTTTCCGTACTAGAAAAATTCCACTAATTGATTCATAGCACGGGTAGACGTTTTACAGCCGCCGCGCTGCACTAAACGAACACTAGTGTGAATGTTAATAAATACTGATACGGAAGACTCTTCGGAGGCAACAAACACAACAAAGAAAATAAAGTAGCAGAGTCTGTTTATGAGAGGTAATGTAAGAAGCACCACCTCTCACGACACCTAGCACCAGCTTAGGCGATATTCTACTTCAAAGTCACCTATATTGGTCTCGTTGATCCCAAAGGACCAGTAAACATAACATTACTGATTCGTAGCACGGGAAAATCATTTTACAGCCGCCACACTACACTAAACCAAAGCTAGGGTGAATGTTAATACATACGTATACACAACCGAGAGAATAAGTTAGCTGACTCGGTTTCATTGAGTCTGCTTGTGAGAGATAAATTAAAATGTAATGTAAGAAGCAACACCACTCACGACCCTTAGCACCGGCTTAACACAGGCAACAACATCAAAGCCACCTATATTTACTCTCGTTGTTTTCCGTATCTGCAAACACGTTACCTACTTTTGAAAAAGTATAAATTATTTCCGATGGAGAAGAGTGACGCCACGTTATTTGCTTAACAAGTCATCACTGGGTTATGCATGAAAATTTCTCTAAGTTTTTACTGACCGATTTAGAATGTTTCTTTTTGTTTCTACGAACATCTTATAACATTTTTTCTCCATTAATCATGTTAATGAACTGTTATTTTCGGTTTATGATAATACATTAGGAGCGTCAAACGGTTCATTTTTGGCAATGTGATGTTTAATAAGGTGGTATGCTAAACGCAAGTGTGCATTCAATGTGTTGACTTATCCAACATTCAGTTATACATTTCAGATTACATTTTTAAAAAAAAAAAAATCTTGGTCAATTGTTTAACTTCTACACGTTTTTCTATTGTGATTGTCCCATTACAAGATATAATTCCCAAGGAATCGGGTGATTTTCTTGTAACCCCTTTTGAATTGGAATCTAATATAATACTCACGAATTAAAAATGACTTTCTATAGTTCTCTATGAGTACATTAGATTTGCATCCACCAATACTAAAAGAGTACGTACTACAATACAAAATACAAGACCAGGGTCACAACAACTAATATCACTCAGGTTTCTCAAAAGCTGCACTTTTCAATAATAAAAGTGCATAAGCACGAAACAAACCCATTATTCATTTCACCTGTTTATGACTTCCTCTTTGTAGAATAATAACAAATAGATGATCAATGTATATATGAATAATAAAAGCCTAGAAGTACTCGGAGACTTCGCAGAAGCCGGAGCAACAACAACACAAACCATTATGAGTACAGCATGACACAATTTAAGACAAGCAAGCATCAAATGCTAACGTCCTTTGAGCATTTAGGTAGACGTCATCATAGGGTCCACATTCTGTCCAGTCAACGCACACACAAGAGGAAATCATAGTGGTGAGCTGTAAATGGGTCAACCACTAAACATGCAGTGCATTGCAAAATAATAGGTCAGAACCTCTTTTGATAAACGTCAAGACAAGTTTAATAACGATTGTGCGATTATGACCATGGATCTTACGAAGTGTGAAAATTAAGTAACCACAGAAGTCAGGTTGTGATGTTCCTTGCCGTAGACTAATTCTTAAATAACGTTTATATTTCAAATTTAGATCAGGGTTACGATAATAAAAGTTGGCAAAGATTTAACGGTAACCTGATGAGTAACTTTTTAATTATACAAATATTACGAATATTAAATTCTTCAACTCGACTATAAGCTCTACAAAAACGAATAAGTTGAGAAACGTAGACCCCATGACATGTTGTTCGGGGAATATCCCCATCTATGTAGGGATAATTAACAGTGTTTCAACAAATGTTCAATAGGGAGATTTACTCGAAAAGCGAGAAAGGAAGCGATAATATCATACATATTAGCTCTGTCGATTTGAAGTTCATTCAATAGAAAGTATTAACCATAGTAGAACGAAAGGGTTGCCAAGGTTTACTATGGCATACAACCAACGAGAGATGTCATTAAAGCATTAACAGCTTTAGTTACATCTGCCTAAGTATCTGGTGAAAGACTCAACATGAAATCTCTTTCATAGCAATAGTAAAACACATCTGCGACAAGAGATGCACAGTTTCTACCCATATGGATGATATGCTATACACCATTTTGGGCAGAATCAAGTATTTTTGTATTTTTCAGGTTTACAGATGAAAAGCATATACATTATTTTATAGATAAATATCATAACCATGAGTAGTTTAAATTGTACCATAGTTTTGAGACCTTTCTCTCTAACAACCCCACCCGACTGCGTCTCGCAGTGTCAAAGGAATGGACACTCACGTAGGATCCCTCATTTGCATTCTCGCTTACTAGAGTATCGAAACGACTCGGAGCCATAAAGAATAAATATATGTTTCTTAATTAAAATGAAGAGAAAGAAAATGTTTATTGCAACTATGTATATACATATTATAGATTGCATAAAGAAAAAGTAAAACATGTTTCATAGAATTCCAAGCTGTATATCGTATACAAATATACAATACACATATATAGCCATATAATGAATAATGCTTGTATGTGTCTGTGACACTATCAGTCCATATGTATTTAGAGTTTGCGGATATATTTTTTGAAATCCAGAAGTGTTTTGTCATTCGTGATATTGTTGAAGGGGCTCCTATTTCCAATTATTACACTGTAAGTGCGTTTACATGAGTTGCTTCTTTTCAGTAAGAGAACATATTTAAATGACAAAACTGACATTTCAGATAAATCTACTTTGCTTGTGTCTTGCCATTTTACCATCCTCAGTAGTTCAACATATAATCATAATTCTACAACGTGAACGTTTAGTCTTTTTTATTGTTTTGAAACTCGGGATAAAAGTTAAAATATAAAAACGACAGCCTATACGATAAAGTGTGCAGGTCTTGTTGTATTGTCGGTCAGTGGCGAACAATCTACCATGGATATAAATAAGGTTCTAGGGTGCCACAAACCTCATTCTTCTCTATTGTCACAATTGTCTTATATAAGTAAGTAAGTAAGTAAGTAAATCATTTATTATAGCGACATGTGCATAAAGTGACAAACAAGTACATATATAAAATGAAAGAGCACCCAGTCCAATGGGCCTATAAGTCACTGTCAATGATAAATATGTGACAAAATATACATATATACATATATTGCCTATTAATGTGCCTAGATTGTTAGATATAACCTGGCGAGTATTTCCTTATTTACACTTTCTCGTTTTTACTGGGTGGACAACACGGTAAGAGTGAGATATGGTGTACCATAGAACCTGGTTTTACAAGAGTATGAAAGTGGACCTTTCGAAACGGCTGAACACGATAAATACGAAATATTGCAGTCTCGGTGTGATTGAGACTTTCATGAACGGTAGTGAAAAGTGCTTTCTACCTCAAGCCCCGGGTTACACCAGCGTTTCTTTTGCCAATGATTGTTCCAATCCAAGACAGTACCTTTCTTATCAACCGTTTTTATGTGAAGTGTTTTATACTTTGCTTCTTCTCTTACTTGTAATTGTGTAATTGTTTCTTGTTTTGTATGCGTGTTTTGGTTGACTGTGTTCGGTGATTTGTATACCTAATTTCATACAAGTAAAGGGATATCCAGATTACAATTATAAAAACTTTAAAATCTTAAGGGCTGATTTATTTTTAGTGAGTGTATAGTGTACAGTGTATTAAGTGTATTTCCAATAATTGCAAAGTAACTCAGCTGAGTATATTTTTAGTTAAATATCATCATTGAGTGCTTTACTACTTATGGAAATTTTTGGCGTTTTATAGTGATGACAATAAATTGAAGAGGAGATTAAACGGGTCGTCAAAAAACGGCTTAAAAAAAGAAAAAAAGAGACTATTTACAGATCCTTAGGAAGCAACGAACACACCCAAGTGATAAAATTAGCGACATCGGTTTTATTGTAAATAGTTTGCATCTTATTTGTTTTCTGCTAAATATGTGAACAATTTAAATAACAATAACATTTTTGTCAAGTGATATAAAACTAAGTATACTTGAAATGCAGCTTTCACAGAACAGAACCCAGTAAACCCAAAAACACGCAAAACAGTGTAAATAAGAAATAAAGGCACATGACGTCAAAAACACGAAAAGATTTGACAATGGGCTACCACCTTGGAATGGTCAGTGGCGAAAAAGGCCGCTGGGGTTTAAACCAAGTTCTAGGGTGCACCAAACCTCACACTTACCCTACTCCCAATAAAACAGGACAGTGTAAATAAATAAATCCCTGCCATGAATTATTCTCTAACCAACAAGGCAGCATTAATAGCCAATATAAGTAAAACACAAAGATATATATAAATACAACATCCAACAGCCTAGAAAGCCACATAAAAGGTACTCAATGACTTGGCAGAAGCCAGAGCAACAAGAGAATAAACCAATGAGGGCACGACAAGACAAGATTGCAGACAAACATTAAACGTCACCGTCCTTTTGAATTTTAGGTAGATGTCATCATTGGGTCCATAGCAAGTACGGTCATCGCACAATTAAAAAGGAAAGCATAGTGGCAAAGGTAAATGGTCCACTACCAAGCATGCAGTGTGTTGCAAAATGATAGGCCATAACCTCTTTGATTAACTTTTTAACGAGTTTAACAAAGATAATATGAAAGAGAAATCACTCACAACTCATAACTATCCCAACGTACGGAGGTCAACAATTGATTCCTATATTATACAGAGCTATCGCAGCTTGGACATGCTGCAGTCAAGACATTGATTATTTTATTAAGCATTGGTATATTTACTATTTATCGGTGATGCTTAATTCCCAAAAGTACTTAAGGTCATAATATATATAGACATATATAAGCTTAAGTACCGTGTACACTTGTTAACAAATATCAGAAGGCCTAGCTACGAGTTTTACTCTTAGCGTGATCAATATCCGTAACATTGTCAAAGTATATACTTCTTTAAAGACACATTTCCCAACTGAATGTAGTCGTTGAAAAATCATGGATAGCATGCTTTTTAACTGCTTATTTCTCGCTGACTGATTACCACAGATACATTATATTGAGGCCCCATCACAGTATTTTCTTTTCATTTACTATTACCTTAGTTTTTGATATAAAATATATTGTAACTAAAAACACTAGATTGTTTATTATTGGGGAGCATATAGTCGCTGCTTTTTCCGTCCGTCCGTGTGTGCGTCCGTGCGTCACACTTTTTGTCCGGTGATCATAAACACTGACAGATAACACCGAATTTTGAAGTCCCGATGAGTTTCTTGCATTTGAGATTTACTAAAACATGGCAGAGAAGTAACTGATAATCTAGTTTATTGTGCTAAAATTACAAAAACTATTAATTGTTAACACGGGTCTTTTAAGAAAATCCATCTATACATAGTTGTATTAACATATATACAAGTGCACATAAAATGCAAAACGGTTATAATTTTTACTACATTATTATACACTCTTTATGGGACGGGCCTCATCCTTTGACAAAAAACTAATAATCTCAATTTCCGTGTGCAAATGTATTTCTAACAGCGATTACAGTTACCTATAGAAACTCTCTCCCCCTCCCCCCACCCCCCCCCCCCCACCCCCATCCCAAATACAATAGTGTCTTTAAAGACACATTTCCCAACGCTACTTGGTCAGTGAAAAAGCATGAGAAGCTTGAATATTTACAGCCAGCACGCTTCATGGCTGATCAACTCAAGTATATAAATTGAGGCCCACTCTTAGTTTTTTTATTGGTACAGCATTGCTTTATTGAGGGTAAGAATAGCTTAACAACACTTTGTAATTTACTTTAATGAAAAAATATATGTTTATAATTTAGCTTTTGAATACAAAACTTATCTGGTATTTCTTAATTGTTTTTAGACCAAAAAAAAGAGCACAACACAATAAATATACAACATTCTTTAATGTGTTATTATGTGTACTGGTCACAAATGCTTTATTGGGTGTAAATATTCAAGCTTCCCATGCTCTTTCAATGACCAAATAGCGTTGGGAAATGTGTCTTTAAAAAGTATTGCTGTATTGAATAGTATCTGGGGTATAGCAGCATATAATACTGTAAGAAAGAACACAACAATAAATTAGCAAGTTAGGTGTACTTTAAATACAAAACTGTTGCTAATTAATTGTCTTTAGAACAAAAAAAACACCAAAACACAAACAATGAAATACCTGCTTTTATATGTTTTAATATGTTGGCTTCATTCAAACGTTGTGTTCGGAGCGCCTCATCATCTGATATAAAATTTAATGACACCATGTTCTCATGCATTTGTATGTCAAACGGTGATTTACAGTTACCTGTATCCCCATATACAAATATAGATATAAAAATCGAACAGGAAAAGTAGCATTCAAGGACGACAGTCAACCACAAACACACACAGAAATAAACTCTTAAGAAGATTAACATGCTAAGTAAGACATCAAAAACACAAAAGGGTTGACAATAGGGCTACCGAAAAGGAACGGTCAGTGGCAAAAATTGCCGCTTGGGGTTTAAACCAGATCCTAGGGTTCACCAAACCTCACACTTACCCTACTGTCATCCCAAAAAAGCGGGACAACTATTCTCTAACCAACAAGGCAGCATTAATAGGCAATATAAGTAAAACACATAGATGCTCGTGTATATATAAATACAAAAAAAAATCCTAGATAGCCACAAAGAGTGTACTCAATGACTTGGCGGAAGCCGGAGCAACAAAAGAACAAACCATTGCAAGACAAGATTGCAGACGAACATCAAACGTCAACGTCCTAAGGCAAAGGAATAGTATTTCCACGTGTACAAGACAAGGCGTAGACTTATATATCTTCTTACTGAAATACGTTCCACGTAACGAAAGGTTTGACAGTATCTTGACGACAAACTAGTCAGATAGTACTGATATCCATGATACATGTACGGAAAACATAATGTCACTGTTCTCGACGCTTCCTTGGGGCAATACAATGTCAGTAATATGTCGGGATAATATTGTGATCATACAGAGCAGAAAATAATGTCATTGTTTGCTTGAAAGCCTCCATCCGTTTATGGTTAGATGTCTTTGGTAGAATATATATTGAGTTCGCTATAGTTATGACGTTCAAACATTGATGACATTGTTTTATTTTAAATTTGTGCTGTTCTCCTCCAGAATAAACGGCAGTATTGCCTGATTTTATTGTTTTCTTACTGGCACTCTGTTCCTGTATGTCTTTGAATTATCAGGAAAAACCTGAACACTTGCATTTCACTTAAAATTGTATTATTATGTGTTTAAACTGACAATAACTAATATCAGGGGAAACCTTTAATAAAAGGAAAGCTTTAACGGTATACACATTCACTAAATCATTTACCTTCGTGTTTAATTTTATCTGCAATGCATTGAATTATATTTAGATGTAACGATGTTCAATTTTATAACATGTAAAACGTACGTATATGTTTCATATAAGTACAAATGCATGTGTAGACGTACAAATTATTTGTTTATTTAAAAGTTAAAAGGAAAAGGGAAACACAGTAAACCGAGATTACAGTATGTGCTACATGATTAATCGTCGTTTATAACATCTTTAAATAAGCGTGTGGGAGAGATGCGTTATTAAGTTGTATGATCTTGCCTCTGTATCAAACAGTTGCGAGTTCGCGATGACGCCGAATCGTCTGCTCTACAATCTTTAAAATGCGTGTGTGAGAGATGCGTTATTAAATTGTATGATCTTGCCTCTGTATCAAACAGTTGCGAGTTCGCGATGACGCCGAATCGTCTGCTCTACAATCTTTAAAATGCGTGTGTAAAATGTCCTTGCCAAAGATTGTGAGTCCGAAATGCCGCCGAGTCGTCGGTTCCACAATTGTTAATGTTACCCCTATGTCTCTGTTTATTTACAATTTAATTCGTAAACTCAAATATTGATCGACTTGTAATAAACTAAACAAGACAATATGGGTGTGATTTGCATTTGCAGCAAGACATTTTACTCAACTCAATATGCATGGCAAATCAGTAGACTATGGACTCTGCAGTGGTAAGAAATGGTTCCTATAAATTGCTCCAGTGAGCAGATATCCACCGATGATCCATATAGTGCCACTAGTTACCATGAATCACGTCCTTGTACAAAATGTATGTGTCGCACAACCTAGAATAGTCGTCAGGAACACAGCATTTACAAGAGATAAAGGTGGACACGCCAATATCTGAAACAGACTGAAAATATCTTCAGATTTCATGTAAACGGATTAATATCAATAACATATCAAATACATATTTATATTACATCCATATCAACATTTTTGAGAGCGGGTGGGGCTCACTATTGTACTTTTCCAAATCTGTGCTATTGTATAGCGATGTGTCTTGCTTGCACACCATACCTAGAATGACTTATTAAAATAACCGCTGCACTGCCACAATTTACCGCCAAATATAGTTCAACGAAATGCATGATTATCACAATAATCTTCAGGTTTAATTACATTAAATCAGCCGGATGTACTCGCCTGGTGCAGTCGAAAGTAGTTCTGCATTAAAGAGTGCTAATATTTTTTTCTTAAAATTTTTTTAGTGCAGTTTTCTGTTACGCTTTGGCTCTAACTGTATTCTGGACATTTTTTTGGTATTTAAAAGTGGAGCTCATCATGTTTTTGATAGTTTTTTATATAAATTTCAGAAGTGAAAGTAGACAGGGTACGAAATTGCAAGGGCTAAAATAGCGTTGACCTTTGATCCGGGATTAATAAACAGCTGAATAAATGTCTCTTAGAAGATATTCAACCCCTTATTTCCTTGTTGATGATTAATAACAGACATGTTTATTTGCATGATTAAGTAAATTTCCAAGAATTCTAACCAGGTTTGAGTTTTTAACATGTTGTCAAAATTCTAACTTTACTATGGAAGGGGCATGAAGACTCATTTACGCTATTATAACTTTCAACTGAACTCTTGTATAGTTAGCTAGCACGTGAAACTACTTACAAATATGTCTGCTTTGAACTTAACAAATATAAATTTATTTATGATGTTGATGTACATGTTTCTGGCCAACTGAAAATATGTTTATTAATGATTCTGTCATTCAATGTCATTTAAAGAAAATAGCATGTATATGTTGCATTCTTGTTTGGAATGTTCTGGAACAAAAACGTTTTGAGAGTACTATGACAGTATGAATAATGCCTTATAACATTATTAGTTGTTCGGTATTGTGTTCAGTTAAATTAAAAGAAACATCGTGACTATATTGGATGCTTTTGATTAAAATATATACTGTGAGAGGTTTTATATATTATAATTATCATTATCTTTTATAGTAAAAGTGATATTGGATTATTTGGACTATTGTGAAGAACTAAACCAGGAAATACTCAAAAGAAATTTGGATTAAAGTGACACTTGACACTTTTTATTAAACGGAAATTTGGCAAACCTCTAAGGACGCAATTCATTCTAATATTGGATTTTAAAGGACTACTGGTTCTAACTGATGTGTATTCTGGAAGTAAATACTTTTGTTCTACTATTCGAATAAATTTGTTGATTATATTTTAAAACAAAAAACGTGTTGAAAATCCTTTATCGTTACGTTTTAGTCGTAAGATTACGTATAGGTGTTCAGCAACATATAGCAACATTAAAACGCTCCTAGCTAGTATATAAGTATTGCGGTATATAAGTATTGCAGTATATATGTGTTATTGCTAATACATTGCATGTCCAAACACTTCGCAGTTTTGGATTGGTTTGATGTATCAACTACTCACTAAAGTACACCATTATAATTTCATGAAGCAGACGTTAACCTTTTAAAACATGAAACATAAAGCTTATATCCCATAACGTCAGACATTTACTCCTAAGCATGGCAGTAATTCAGCGAAATTACTTTAAAGTACATGTACTTTACGTAAATGCCGCCTAAAAACTATTTTGCGTTATTATTTTAATATGATAAACGAGGATAACCATGATAAATCTGGCTGGCGATATGAATCAGCATTATATCTTTTATACAGAACTATACCAGCGTAGACTTGCTGAAGTCAATTCATTGATTAATATATTAGGAGTTGACATGTTTATTATGGATCTGTCTTTTTAATTCCCAAAAGTATTACAAAACCATAATAACACTGGCTAGCTATATAAATAACTATAATAATAGATATATTACAGCAGTACCATTGCAGCGCTTTGTTGTATATTTCATTAATAGGCTGTGACATATTTAATATGTATTAGCCTTCTTTAATTCCCAGGAGTGCTTAAGGTATAATCAACATATGAAAAATAAAGGCCACATATAAAGTTACATATTATCTCCACGTACCCTCTATATTCTTACATAGTATGTCCCCGTACCATAGATACTAGTACATCCTTACATATTATCTCCACGTACCCTCTATATCCTTACATAGTATGTCGCCGTACCATAGATACTAGTACCACTGTCTGGTACGTGTTTTGGTGTAGAGCTTTTATGATACGGAGTCCCATTCTGAGGTCACCATTTTCAGTGTTTATTAACATTCACACTACGTTCATTTAGTGCAGCGTGACGGCTGTAAACAAGTTTCCCCTCGCTACAAATCAGTAGTGTTATTTTTACTGGTCCTTTGGGACCAAGAGCCCAATATATGTGGTAGAATGTCGCTTGAGCCGGTGCTAGGGGCGTGAGAGGTGTTGCTTCTGACATTACCTCCCATGAACTCAATAAAACCAAGTCTGATACTGTATTCTCTTGGTAGTGTTTGGTGCTTCAAACGGATCACACCTATCAGTATTTTATGAGAGTAAAACTTAAACTTTAAAACAAACATTCCTTGAAACAGTTTTATTTCTTCGTTTTCGTATGTCTTTATGTGGCGTTTCTTGCTTAGAGATTGTGCCACAGCTTTGCTCTTCTTACTGGGACAATTTAACATAAGTGTGATTGCCTTTTGTTATTCTGGTTTGTATTTCTGAAATAGGAACCGCCTACGTATGTAGTCTAATGACATATTAGGTGTGAAATACGATATTTATTTCACGATAACTAAATCGTTGCGGACAACTAGTTGGTTTATTCCAATTTGCAAGTACCGAGGGAAACAAATACCGTATTTCGAAACGAAAGTTCATAAACTATTAATTCACAATTGTCTAAAATAAAACTAATGATGAATTGATTATTTGAGTCAGTGTTTCACCGCGCATCTTTAAATCTCTTAATGTGTAATAAACTTGTGCCGTTATTGACACGGAAGAACGCCTGTCAGAGATTGAAGCTTTTATACCACTGTCCATTCCAAGGATGTACCCCTATTGTCAACAATGTTATGTCTGTGATGTCAAATACCTTACGTCTTATTTATACTTCAATAAATACTGAAAGGGTGATCCCTTGGAAGCTACAAACACGAACAAGTGAGAAAAAAAACAGACTCGGTTTTATTTTCTGTTCATGAGAGGTAATTATAAGATGCAACACCTCTCACGCCTCCTAGCACCGGCGTAAGCGATAGTCAACTTTAAAGCAACACGCATTGGGCTTGATGATCCCAAAGGACCAGTAAATAGTAATACTACTGATCTGTAGTCGGGGCGTTATTTTGTCTGTGCGTGTTTTGGTTGATTGTTATCATTGAATGGTATGTTTCCTGTTCGACTTTTATATCTACTTATCACATTGCCGATATTAATTGTATGTTATGCTAAATGTACACGTTACTTGAGGATCTGGAATCAGTCCCAGTTCAGTTACAATCGTTGAAAATCATAGAATACAACGTTTATCATCGAAACAAAAATAAAATAGATGACGTTAAATTAACAATACTTCGTCATTCGCTTTTTCCCTCATGTTGTTTGAGGTCATTTAAGCATGATTAAATACACGAAGAAAACAAAGTAAACATATTTTCCGAAAAAGACGTCTAGTGGTCTAGTGTGGGAATGCTTTCCTAGAAAATTGTTTCACAATAGAAATAATCACTTCCATCCCTCACTCATCTCGGTAAATCCTTGCAAGAAATGGAATATACAAGGTTCACCTAGCTCTTGTGATGTTTGTAGATATCACTCAATGCACGCTTATTGCACTTGATAATACAGTTAATGCTAATCCAATTACTGTTTTCAAATATTGTTTATATGGCCGAAGGATAAACTAGGAGCGAATTAGCAACGTGACTTGATATACGTATAATTATGAGGTAATTGTCTTGAGGCAATATATGATTGGGTGGCAATTTTAACGAATACATTTAAAGTATAAATGCCTTACATGTTTTCATACATACAGTTTGTACTTTCGAGAGCCACCTCATTAGCAAATTACTAGTAAATATAATAGTGTTCAACATCATCATATTGTTGTTTTCTCACGCTCTGCGGAGGCCCATTTGATAATGAAGTCATGCATCTCAATTCACAACGGATTTAAATTCCCTTAAACACAATGTTGTCTTCATTGTGTTTCTCCCTAAAATGAAAAACTGCAGGGAAATTAGATGTCATGTTCTATACTCCGCTCAATCCAGATATGCGTTAAACATGTTATTAAATGTATTATTTTATTATTTTGTATACTCTCTTGATATCAATATTCGAACTATCCGATTAAATAAAAGAAGCTTTAGTAAAATTACGCTGACAACGGGCAATAAAATATATATATAATAAATAGTTTTGAAGAAAATAATTCAACCATCTAATAAAGTTTAAACGTTAACATGTTTTGTTATTATGTCACACTAATAAAAAAACAAAGATATCACTGTAAGTGACAAATGCCCCCGAAGTGACCGTTGACCTCTAAGTATGACCTTGACCTTGGAGCCACGGACATGGATTTTGTGCGCGACACAACGTTTGGTTGTGGTGAGCACTTGTGCCAAGTTATTTGAAAATCCGTTCTGGCTTGCAAAGGTTATTGACCGGACACTATTTGACATTTGACCTCTAAGTGCGACCTTGACCTTGTGGCCACAGACCTGGATTTTGTGCGGGACACATCGTCTTGTTGTCGTGATTACTTGTGCCAAATTATTTGAAAATCCGTCCATGAATGCCAGAGTTATTGATCGGACACGATTTGACTTTTTACCGCCAAGTGTGACTTTAACCTTGAAGACCTGGGTTTTGTGCGCGAGACACATCGTCTTGTTATGGTGATCACTTGTGCAATACGCTAAAAAGAGAACCGTCTATAACCACCAAACTAAAATTAAACATACTTTTAAAACACTCGACAATTATGTTGAAATCCGTGCTTTCATATTGATTGTTATAAAACTCCTTTGAGACTTGCAAACGATTCTTAAGGTTCATCAATCAAGCTCATTTACATTTACTAGTTTACTGCTTGTGCCGTATATAAACACGTCTGCAAGTCTTCCTGACGTAATCCATATGATAACATACAATCTCTGGAATATAACATAAAACATGAAACTGCGCTCATATAACTCGACTTCACTTTGTGTTTGTTTTGAAACTTGTTTTAAGTTATAACTTATATTCGGTGGTTCCACTACTCCGGCCGATAAAAGGCTCTGGGTATTGTTTCACCCTCATAGGATATGTTGTCTGCTTTTTAATTTAGTTTTTTGGCTGTTACTTGTGATATGCAGGCTTCATAACCGCTGCTCCCAACTAAATTCCATTTTGTTTATTTCGCTCTTCGGGGCATAGTATTTTGTTAGCTACTGGGACCTCTATGTATGCATGCCATCTTCGGGATGGTTAAACGTATGTACTATTGATTTTATGAATATTGAGTTCTGCTCAACCCGGGGCTAAAGGGCGTGAGCGGTAGCTAGCATATTTTACTACCGTTCATGAACAGTCTTAATCAAACCGAGACTGCAATATTGTGAATATGTGTCGTGTTCAGCCGTTTCCAAAGGTCCATTATCATACTCTTTTTTATAAGTATATATGTGCAAAATCGTATAACTGCCAAACATGTATATTTGCTACACTTACATACGTGTTACTACTAGCAACTGCAAACAGCAGTTATATCAGATGTAGAACAACAACAACAACAACAGCAACAAAGTTATCATCATTATCACCACCACCATCATCATCATCATCAGCAGCAGCAACATCAACAGCAGCAGACCCAGCACCACCACCAGCCAGCAGAAGCAACATTAGCATCGTCATCATCATCATCAGCAGCAGCAGCAGAGTATACATGAAGGAAGCAGCAACGGCATCTTATCATTAGTATCGTCATCATCATCACAACCATCGCTTTATATATTGCTTCATCGTCAACTGCTTATGCTGTTGTTGTTGCTGTGGCTGCTGCTTCTACAGAAGTATTAACCGCAGCATTAGCAGAAGTATTAGCAGTAGAAATATATGCAGCTTATGACAATGATGATGATGATGATGGTGGTAGTGGTGATGATGATGATGATGATGATGATGATGATGATGCGTAAAATACAGATAATTGGTGAAATTATGTTATAAAAGTGTTCAACTGCTCCGTTTAGTGTTTAAGCAGAAACGACAAGACTTAAGCGTATATACTAGCATTGGGCTAGACTAATTTACTCTTCAAGGCAACTATAAGACAACTTTACGAAAAACAATCTTCTTCCAACGTAACTGCGTTAATGGCACTGAACAGTTGTGTGAAAAAAGACGTCTGGACAATTAGTTCGAACTATGCTGTTTGTTATCATAGCATAATACTGTAATTAGTCAGCTCTGCATGTGACAAACATGGATAAATCGCATCTCTGAGGGGATTAATCCTTAATGAACAGCGATGAACTCGAGGTTGTCGATGAACTGTAACCTTACTCGTTACCACCAGTCCATAGTTAGGACACTTCCTTGACCGATATTCACATATCGCACAAAAGTGCGTATTCAGATACTGACGAAGACGCATATATTGGTATTAAATATATATTGGTCTAGGTTTAAATAGAACAACGTATATATTTAGACGTAAACTCTCTTCCACTAGCACATTATACGTAATTAACAAAATAAAGAAGTATAGGATGCTCATATTGAATTATCCCCTAACCAACAGGACATAATTTAATAAAACAGCTACATATTGAGTTACATATACAGATTTAGCTGAAAGACAATTAAACGTGTCCTAAATGTTTCGGAAATGTTTGCATACCAGATAAAGATATCCGCTATTTACATCAGTCTGGGCAATCAGATCTTAGTCATGATGGCATACAAAATACAATTTTTTTATCAATTTTTGCGCACAATATGACCTATTTATGTGTCGACGTGCAAAACACCATTCATTCCATTCCATAAAATACAAATACTGACAAGTGGATCCTTTGGAAACAACAAACACAAACAAGAGAGAAAAGTAGCATCTCGGTTTCGCTGAGTTCTCTCATGAGAGTTAATATGAAATGCAACACCACCTAGCACTGGCTTAAGCGGTATTTTACTTTAAAGCCACAATAAATGGGTTGATGATCCCAAAACAAACAGTAAGTAATAAAACTACTGATTTGTAGTCGGAGTGACATTTTACTGCCGCCACACAGCGCCAAACAAAAGCTAGTGTGTATGTCAAGACATACTGAAAAAGAGATCGTTCTATCAACAATGCTGTCTATAACATCAACAGTTACGCCATTGGGTATTGATGACGTCACATCGAAAAATGTCAATGTTTTGAAGAAAACACACAATCCTATTGAGAATATTATGAATTCTCTATCTTCACCATATACCTATGAAAGAGTATTTTAATAGGAAAGTATTTACCACGAATATTATTATTCCCCTGTATGCTAAATATCAGAGAGTATTTTACAGGTATTTTACATATCAGACAGTATTTCAATGGTATGCTAAATATCAGACACTATTCCACAGGAATGCTAAATAAAAGATAGTATTTTATAGATATGCTAAATATAAGATAGTATCAACAAGTATGCTGAATATCAGACAGTTTTTCACAAGTATGCTAAATATCAGACAGTATTTACAGGTATGCTATATATCAGATAGTATATCTCTGATATGCTAAACATCAGACAGTTGTTCACGGGTATAGACTATCAGCAGTATTTCACAGTTGACAGGTTAACGTGCTCAAATGACAAACAAAAACGTCGAAACATATTGATTTCAATTATTTCAAATGTCTGTATGTACTGAAACTCTTAATCCATTTGAAGCTATTTTGCGTTTTATTAGCAAGTCAATACATATATTAGACCAAGCGCGTTTTATTTATATATATAATAACTGGAAAGGACAACAGTCAATTTCTGAGAAATGTCCATAGGCGATACCTTAACAAAGATACAAAGCTGCAAATACTTCCGATGATATTCCATCTTAGTCGTGTCGTTCTTACATGTTTTAGTATGTATTTATGATAATATAACCTCTTGGGGCTAATAACGCTGCCTTCTGTACGAGAAATCTGATTAATCCGGGGTTTTCAGACACATAAATCTTCATTATGGATTATATAAGGTAACGATAACACATACGTCAAACGAATGCCAAGAATTATGACTATCACGGGACGGAGAGCATGTGTTATTCTTGTCAAGCAGTCCATAAGAAAAATAATTTATAGGTAATGATATCACATTTAGTAATATATATTAAACCTTAAACACGAACATCTTGACTTTTTAAAAATTTGCGGCGTCTCCTTAGTTACATATTTGTAAATCAGTTTTTATGATCATTTGAATAGCTCAACGAAAATTGTTCTTGCATTTACCAATTTCAGATTTTATTGCACCGATATTATAGTTAAACCTACGGTAGAATGATGTAGACAATTAGAAAAATCAAAATTGTATTACCTTTTGTTACATAAAATTCAGCTCAACATGTTTAGTGTTAAAATATATCCGAAATAATCAAAATGAGGGTTTTGATAAATGTCATGTGTCACTTTAATATTAAATGTAATGATGACATGTACTTTAAGATTTAACGTACTTATTGATTTTAAAATTGTAAAATGTTTACAATTTAAAAATATATACATCTGTATATGCATCACATTGTAGTAAACAATTATTAAAATATAATGCATAACATATAACAGACATAGCAGATAGAATAACATGCATTAAAACAAATTTCAATAAACCATATTGTCCAAAAATGGACACAAACTTGCTTGAGTTATAATAAATAAGAACAGGAAATGTCACCAGTAAGTGACAAATGCCTCGAATATTTTTATTCATTTACAATTTGACCTCCAAATGTGACCTTGAACATTGAGGTACGGACCCGATTCTTAAACAAGACACACCTTCTCACTATAGTTAACATTTATTTGAAGTTTCATGGAAATCAATTCAAATCTTTCAAAGATGCGGCTGTGACGATGAGAGATGGCTGGCATGAGAACATATTTGGAGGTATGTATTATGTTTCTTTTAAAATCCAAAATATTTCATGATTTTAATGTTTTACTATGTTAACAGGTAGTGGCAATCTGGGTCAATAAATTTGCATAAAAATGTCCGTATGAACATATTGAGTATCTGACTTATACATTGATTAACTGACTTATGCATTTATTAAACGACTTATACATGGATTAACATATCTTGACATATTATATGACTTATACATCGACTAACTGACTCATAAATGTATTAACTAATATGCATTGATTAACTGACTTACGCATTGAATACCTAACTTATACATTGATTAACTGACGTATACATGGATTAACATATCTTGACTTATTAAATTACTTATACATCGCCTAACTGATTTATACAATGATTAACTTTAAATCGACTGACTGATCTTTACATGGATTAACTGATTCGATCCGTGTGTTTACCCACTAACCAGTAAAAAGTTATCAAATGTGTTTAAAACTGTTATACCTCTGTAATTATATATTTATATTTAATGTGGCCACTTTTGTAATGAGGCACTCATGTGATTTTTGGACCATCTCTGGAAAGTAAGCTTTATGAAAACCGTACTGAAACAAATAAATAAGTAAATTGATAAATCTCTTCAAAATTGCAACCCCTCTGTAAATATATATTATATGTTTTCCGCCATTTATCAAGTTTATTACACAGCGGCACTATATAATTATCTGACCACTTCTGGAAAGTAACCTAATCTTAAAACCGTATTAAACATTTGAATAAATAAGACGTTCAAGTAATACGCCCATTACCATACCAGAAATCACTGTCGTAGTATCAGATATTTTGTCTTCATTTGCCTTCCAAAAAAACTACAGATAATACAACGCTTTTGGTATTCGCATTACCAGCATTATCTAAGGCAAAATGATATATAGGGTCCTATAGAAAACACAGCGTCCGACTTGTACTTTTCCAATCTAATTATTAAAGTTATACAGTCTGAACAGCTCTTAAATTTCCACTGGGAATACCACAGCCGATCTAAGGCCATAATTATACGTATGAGACGCTATTTTCGAATAAACTTTACGCATTACCTTCCATTACCCGAGTTTCACAAATTTAAGCGTTTTCACCTAAAAGTATATATAAAAGTCGAACAGGTGATGTAGCATTCAAGGACTACAGTCAACCAACAATACACACAGAAGCAAACAATAATTACGAAGATGTATAAAAACATAGCCAAGAGTGAGATGGCGCCCAAGGGGTGATTGTTTTTTGGTTAATGGGTCAGTGGGGTGAAGCTAATCGAAGCCAGAGACTGTCTGCGGTTTATTTTCATGAGTTTTAGCTTAGCGGTATATTCGTAATACAGTTTATATTATCATACATTTTAATTAAATGCATTGAAGCATACACAATACGGAGTCGATATTGAAATCCAGGTTCACTATTCTAGATTTTAACAATTTTCGGTATAAAATATACAAACTTCTATTTCAAAAATCACAGAAAATAAATGTTGGTCAAATTTTCAGAATTCGTCAGAACGTAAATGTATGCATGTGAGCGTGATTTGACACAAAAGTGCGCATGTGCGTGAGACTTGACAGGTATGTAATAGGTAAGGTATGAAATCACAACAATAAAATGGTTGACAACAAGGCTACCGCCTTGGAACGTTCAGCGGCAAAAAAGGCCGCTACGACTTCTGTACTTAGACCAAATGGAATATTGAAACACAAATAATTATTCATTCTTGTTCTCCTTTTTACCCTAACATGTGGTTTAACTATTTTTTTAATCGTAGCCCGTTTCTGTTTTTCACTAGATTCATGTCAATCAGAGCTGGATACAACCGCGTCTTTGGACATACAGTTCGAACTACGCGTAAATTAGTTTACATGACCTTCTATTCATAGCCTTGTAATGTTTCATTTTACCTAGTTTCTCTTGTCTCCGCTTGTACTTCATTCATGAAAACTGTACACAAAACACAGAACATTTCGATAAAGCATTAACTTGTTTAGATTTCTTCACGAAGCTTTGCATATCAATTGTCATTGACAAAAGTCAATTTTTGTTCAAAAATCCCCAAGCATCAGCCATTTTGTATTAATTACTACATCAATATAATAAAACAAACCCCAGGTAAGAAACAAAAACACGCTCCTGGTTCACAAGACTAGTCAACATTTCACGAAAAACTGAATACAAAAAAACACACAAAATTTAACACATAAAATTAGCTACACGCCTCACAATACAGTTATTGTTGCACTGTTCGCTCTGCATATGCATATGTAGCAGGATCTCTCTGAATACAACTTCCTGAATTTTTTTATGTTTCTTTGTGAAACTTAATGTCCGTTGCTCGAATATCTAGCAAAAAACAAGGGGTTGACCAATTTGCTTTATTTTTTTTTAAATATCCATACTTTGTAGAACCTCTGTTGAATTTGTCCATGTCACTTTCATTTTCAAATGTATCACTACCGAGTATCAAATTCTCAGATCTGGACTCAAAAACATTCAAACATGTACACAATCGGGAACTTGGACCATTATTGTAACATAAAACAAAAAGAGAAGATATTTGCACATTTTAAGAAATAAACAAGAACCGAATAACACACTTGTTTCTATTTATGCACAAAACTGTTCATACCGGTGGTCGCAAGGGAGATTTTTAGTGAGGCCTGAAACGTTTTCATTTGTTCGTATTGATTCATCAAATTGTCTGTACATGTAGTCACCACAAAAGTCGATTTCATACTTGGTGCAATTGAAAAACGCCAGTCACAGTCTGAGTTCATTCAAAAGTATACTTCCCTATTATGTATAACAAGAAATGTACACATTAAAAAGTCTGTTTCCCAGTTATGTTTATCTAGAAATTAACATCCTTGAAGCTTTTTATTGTTTTCATGTTTCTTTATCCAGCTGCTATGGCAATATCTCCCAGAGGCCATTACATTGACCTCTGTCAACGTCTAAGAAAGTAGTCTGCGATCACATGATAATGTGTCACATGACCATAGCTAAAATATAAAAATAGCAACAGAACTTCAACACCGTGACACCACCAACTATCGGCCGTTGATTAACATGTAAACAATCGAAAGAATCACGACTTATTATCTACATTTTGATAATTATAGTATAGGTTAGAACTTTAATTTAAGTAGGTTTTTAAGAGCTATGTGATATTGGAAAGTGCTGGTAAGCAAATCGCTGTATTGTTACGCTATGAGGACGATTTGGTGGTGCCTATTTTAAAGTTTTGACGGCGGAGTGATATTCCAAAGTACATACCTTTATTCTACCGCAATATAATGCTGAGCATAATTTACTGTATATTTAAAACATTCAAGCCGAAATCTTTTTTCTTTGTAATATAAGCATTTCATATGAAGTTAATTCAAAAAAACTAGTGTCATCAAGAAATTTTGCATTTCCACCGTTTTTCATCGTTTGCCAAGATTCTTGGTATTTGGTGAGACGTTGACAGAGATGTATGTGTATGCAAGGAACGACAACTCTGGGTAGAGATTGCTGCTATGGGTATCGTTCAAATTATGAGATGAGTCACGTTTAGATTGATTACTTCAATCATGAGACTGCGTCACGTCACGTTGTTTCTGTTTCTACTAAGACCGCGTATAAAATAATTGACCCTTGAAGGCATATATTAGGACATATTATATCTACTTTTGATGTTCGTTTTAGACTTATTTTAAAGCAAATGCGTTTCAGTGGGACTATAGTAGCATGACTGTCATCAGCAGAATTAGGTGCTTTAATAATGATGCTAGACTAAGTGAAGAGCTGATATTTACTTTGTGTCGTAAAATATAATAAAACATCACTTCACGTTCTGCCGTCATTGTGGTGTTTGTCATTATTAGTATATACACCTTCATGTCTCGCAACCATACATTTATACACCTTCACGTCACGCAGTACTTGGTGTGTTTGAAGTATCCATTATACATGCATACAAATTCATTTGGCGAATCCCTCGTGGTGTTTGTAGTAATCGATATATACATGTTGGCATCTGGTACAGTACTTAATAGAATCCAATTACAGTGGACAAATACCGTTTATCGCCAACGGAGAATATGTAACTTTTGTAGCGCGAGTTACCGGGAGCAAACTATCAACATGACAGGATATCCTTATAAGACTGAGGTCGTTTTCTTGAGGAAATATATCAACAAGTGGCACATTGTTATACTACTGGTATGCGTAATACTTGACGTCAAGTATAACTAAGGAGCTATGCAAATTCCACCAACATAGTCAGATGCGATGTAAAAGTTGTTCTCGCGAACATGGTCAATTGCGATGTTAATTCCCACTGATGAGCATAACCACGTAAAATGTTATTCTAACGCACTTGCCAACAATCCTGTAGCTCGATTGGTTGATGTACAAACCTTCGCGACTATTATATAATGCATAACCCATTCGCAAATCCTTTAATGAGACGTTCAACGGTCAAAAACGTTACATCATCACGTTTTATTTCAATACTTTTGGGAGTAAAACTGTCAAAAACAATGATATGCGTTAGAAAAGGTGTAACCAGTATTGAAAGTTGACATTTGCGACGGTATATTAGTCGTTTGATAGTCGCACCTTTTGTTTAATGGCGACGCGTCGATTCCAATTAATTAAAAAGGCCAAGTACAGATCTAGTGTCTGGCCCATTACGTGGTCCGAGTATTAACTTTCATATCCCATCCAACCCCTTCTCCAATAAGCAAAAACGGGGTTGGCTACGCTATGAAATAATACCTGAATTTCGGCTTAAACAGTTTTGCATATTGTAAAATTAAAACTTTTAATAGGTAATTTTAAACAGGTTATCGCATTTACTCAGTAAACAATGTTTTTAAACGTGTTTTATTGTCGAAATATCCATTATAAAATCCTGCTAATTTAAGCTTTCGCATCGCTTAACGGAATTAAGGCGGTACCACGTATTGAAGAACATTATCTCCATGTGAATTCCCACGCATAAACATAGTAACGTACAATTTGAATTCCAACTCATGAAAATGTTCAAATACAATGTGAATTCCAATTCATGAAACTAGCCAAAAACAATGTGAATTTCAACTCATGAATATAGCCAAGAACAATGTGAATTCCAATTCATGAACCTAGCCTAAAACAATGTGAATGCCAACTCATGAATACAGCCAAGAACAATGTGAATTCCAATTCATGAACATAACCAAGAATTATGTGAATTCTAATTCATAAACATACTCAAGAACAATGTGAATTCCAATTCATGAACATAGCCAAGAACAATGTGAATTCCAATCCATGAGCATATAGCCAAGAATAATGTACATTCCAACTCATGAATATGGCTAAATACAATGTGAATTCCAACTCATGAACATGTTCAAATACAATGTGAATTCCAATTCATGAACATAGTCAAGAACAATAGCACAGTTAAGAACAATGTGAATACCCACTCATGACCATCGTCAAACACAATATTACTTTTCACGGATGAACATATTAAAGTACAATGTTAATTCCCACTCATAAACATGTTCAAATATAAAGCTAATTCATACTTATTAACGTAGCCAAGAGCAATGTGAATTCCAAATACAACGTTAATATATAATCATAAACATAGATAAACAATTTAACTTCTCACTCATGAACATGTTCAAATATAATGTTAATTCAAACTCACGAACATAACCAAGTACCATGTAAGTTCACACTGATGAACATGTTCAAGTATAATGTTAATTCCTGTTCATAGACATAGCCAAGTACAACGTTAATTTCCACTCATTACCATAGCCAAGTACAACGTTAATTCTCACTCATTACCATAGCCAAGTACAACGTTAATTCTCACTCATTACCATAGCCAAGTACAACGTTAATTCTCACTCATAAACATAATTATGTAAAATGTTAATCCCCAATCATATAATCAATCAAGTACAATGTTTATTCCTGTCCATCAACATAGTCCAGTTCAATGTTTTCCCACTCATGACAATAGACAAGTAAAATGGTCATTCCCACTCATGACCACAGTCAATTACAGCTTTAATTTCAGCTCATGAACACATTCAAGTATACTGTTAACTCCTATTGGTGAACTAGATCAAGTTAACAATGTTAGTTTCAACTCATGAACACATTCAAGTAGAATTATAATTGCTGCTCAAGAGCGTGACCAATTACAATGTTCAGTCCTAGTCATGAACATATGTTTTACATCTAAGTCTGTTTTAACTAGACTGTGTTATATGATTTATAGTCATCCATCATATAACGTAAGTTCACAAATATTGTGAAACTAATTGAACCAAGTGGAAGCATGGCACCCTGAACTATTTTTGTTATTGATAAAACTTGTTAATATGTTGAATATATCTTTAACATTTCACAGAAAGAAAGATTTCTAAACATAAAACAATGTATGTATATTAATCGACATACATTTTGCCAATGTTTGTTTTTTAATTCGACCTAGACTATATTTCTTGTAGTTTGCAAATCAAAACATATTAGCATTTATGTTTCTTTTTCTTTCAAAAGAATAATATGCCAAAAATCGAATTTGTCAAACTAGAGACAAGAGAGAGATATGTTTGTACACGATAATACAAATTGCACAGAAATGTGAGATAAATATGCATATTTCAAATACATTTCGCGATTAGCAGAATCAACTATTTTCGCGATTAGCAGAATCGAACCCGGATCGCCACAGCTGTGGAAGTCAGGTAGCGTTAAACTATACCAATACATACATATGAATATTACCGGAAACGAATATTGTTCTTACCTTACGACGCCCCACAACCCCCCCCCCCCCCCCCACCGACCCCCACCACCCCACCCAACCACTCAAGTCGGTGGTGTTTGGGGTGATAAGGATAATAATCAACCGATTGCTCGTTACTTTGCAGATGGGTAAGACCCCCAGTAACCCACCTGTTGACCGTGGGTGGCGACCCGTGTCTTTTGAGAAAGGAATCCTGGTGGTTGAGTGACGTGGATATCTGGTAGTTATTTCCACGTTACAACACATCACTTCGGTCCGGACTTCAATTGAACGGGATGTCAGATTGGCCCGATCTAATCAATCGGTTGTCACGCCAGCTATATGGGATCCAAGCTTATCGTTCAGACCGTATCTGTTCACTGTATCTTATTTTCCTTTTATATTGTTCTACTTTAAACATTAAATAGAAATGACCTTTTATGGCGGTTGCGCTAGGGCTAATCCTGTATTTCTAAACGCTATATGGCTATACTCATGCTACTTTAAAGCGAAACATAAGTGCGGCTCTTTGACTTTCGAGTCAGAGGGTTATGTCCGCTGGGTGGTATGGGTGGTCGGATGCGTTAGCTTTATAGGAGTATACTCTTCACGTAGTTTTGGTCTTTGTTTGTTGGATATCCACAGCAAACGTCCCGTAGTTGGACTTCGAGGTGGTGGTAAGCGTGAAGAGTGAATATCCATTCCCCATTATGGGACAGAAAACTACTTCTACATCAGTTAAACGATCAAAAGCAGATGAATCCGAGTCTGAAGCGGACGAGGACATCTCACTTCAACAATCGATCATGCAAACTTTCCCTCGTTTCCTTGTTCTCGAATCAGAAAACGGGGAAAAAACAGTTGCAGATTTGTCATCAGTTTTAATACAAAAAACTATCCAATCAATTGCTGGAGAAGTTAATTAAACAACTTAAAAATAAAATAACTTACTCAAAATTAAACACATCCTTCGATTAAAAGTACATACTTTATTGAATATCTCAAAAGGGGTTATCAAATGCCCAGATCTTTCAGATGTACCTGAAGAGGAAATTGTCTTAAACAATATACACCATACAATCATATTAATGATACCGGGGACAAGGCGACTGGTGTAGTTGATTTGCAAGCGGTTGCGGTCAGTGTTACGATTTACACAGAGTTAAAACAATATGTTCCTTATATTTACCACCTAGTTATTCACTAGACCCTAAAGATCTAAATCACCTAGTTACACAATTGCCATCACCTTTTATACTCTTGGGTGATTTTAATGCACACAATTACTGGGGTTGTACAGATATAAATGATAAAGGCAAGAAAGTTGAAGATTTCTAAGCCGAAAACAATTTGTGTATTTTTAATGATAACAAATCACATACTTTTTTACGTTCAGCTTCAGCATCTTATTCTTCCATTGATTTAACAATATGCGAACCAACTCTCTTGATGGGTTTTCGTTGAGTGTTGGTGACCTATGTGGAAGCGACCACTTTCCTATAACAAAGTATCAAAGTGGATTCCAGCGCCAACGAGGCACAACAGACAATCCCATTCGGTTTGAATCCTTTATTAAGGAAGCTTTTGTAAAGAAAGAACATCTAGTCGCTGTGTTTTTTGAGAAAGCCAATATGATACGGCACGGAAGTACGGTATTTTGAATGATCTTCATGACCTTGGTCATAGAGGCCGATTATCAATTTGTATAGAGAATTTCTTAGATGATAGACAGTTTCGTGTCCGAATGGGTGTTCGACCCTCTCTGACATTCATGAACAGGAGACGGGTGCACCACAGGGCTGCATACTCCCTCTCCCACCCTTTTTAATATAAAAAATTAACAGTGTAGTTAAATGCATCAATCCTGGTGCGGCTCAGTAGTATATGGATCGACCCTTAAGTCATACATGTACTTGCAGAAGCCCGATTTTATACATAACCAAGGATTACGACTCGCCTTAGGTGCCTTTCGTACATCACCAACCGAAATAATATGTGTTGAAGCTAATGAACCTCACTGTCTCATAGACGGGACAAATTAGCCCTTCAGTATACCATTAAATTACAATCTAACCTTTCAAAATGATATATAGGGTCCTATAGAAACCACAGCGTCCGAACGCAATGGCATCGTAGGTCCGCACTGTACTGCAAACAAGGACTTGAAACTACAATGAAAGATACAAAAAAACAACAGAAAGGGTGGTGAGGACAGAGATACCGACTTGGAACGGTCAGTAGGCAATAAGGCCTACTGGTTAACTTGAATCGATTTTATATGCGTA
>JAWPHD010011367.1:0-84569 GCA_037043455.1 Cyrtodaria siliqua
CGGTGCTCGGTGTGGATCGGCTCTAGAAGTAGAACGATATACCAGAAGATCGGTGCTCAGTTTGGCTCTAGAAGTAGAACGATATACCAGAAGATCGGTGCTCGGTGTGGCTCGGCTCTAGAAGTAGAACGATATACCAGAAGATTGGTGCTCGGTGTGGCTCTAGAAGTAGAACGATATACCAGAAGATCGGTGCTCGGTGTGGCTCTAGAAGTAGAACGATATACCAGAAGATCGGTGCTCGTTGTGGCTCGGCTCTAGAAGTAGAACGATATACCAGAAGATCGGTGCTCGTTGTGGCTCGGCTCTAGAAGTAGAACGATATACCAGAAGATCGGTGCTCGGTGTGGCTCGGCTCTAGAAGTAGAACGGTATACCAGAAGATCGGTGCTCGGTGTGGCTCTAGAAGTGGAACGATATACCAGAAGATCGGTGCTCGGTGTGGCTCTTGAAGTAGAACGATATACCATAAGATCGGTGCTCGGTGTGGCTCTAGAAGTAGAACGATATACCATAAGATCGGTGCTCGGTGTGGCTCTAGAAGTAGAACGAAATACAAGAAGATCGGTGCTCGGTGTGGCTCTAGAAGTATAGCGATATACCAGAAGATCGGTGCTCGGTGCTCTAGAAGTATAACGATATACCAGAAGATCGGTGCTCGTTGTGGCTCGGCTCTAGAAGTAGAACGATATACCAGAAGATCGGTGCTCGGTGTGGCTCGGCTCTAGAAGTAGAACGGTATACCAGAAGATCGGTGCTCGGTGTGGCTCTAGAAGTGGAACGATATACCAGAAGATCGGTGCTCGGTGTGGCTCTAGAAGTAGAACGATATACCATAAGATCGGTGCTCGGTGTGGCTCTAGAAGTAGAACGATAAACCATAAGATCGGTGCTCGGTGTGGCTCTAGAAGTAGAACGATATACAAGAAGATCGGAGCTCGGTGTGGCTCTATAAGTAGAACGATATACCAGAAGATCGGTGCTCGGTGTGGCTCTAGAAGTAGAACGATATACCAGAAGATCGGTGCTCGGTGTGGCTCTAGAAGTAGAACGATAAACTATAAGATCGGTGCTCGGTGTGGCTCTAGAAGTAGAACGATATACCAGAAGATCGGTACTCGGTGTGGCTTTAGAAGTAGAACGATATACCAGAAGATCAGTGCGGCTCCAGAAGGATTTCGTATGTCAGCGAATCCTTCAAATCAGTGAAATCAAATTTAAGGGCAATTAACAATTTTATAATAAGTAAATTTCAATTTAATACTAACCACTGTTCCCCGGGATCGAAATTACAGCATGAAATATTAAGCCTTGCCCTCTTTTGTGAAAAATGTTAAGGGCTGCCATGATACGGGTATGTGTTTGTCGGAAGCCCGCTATTTGGAGCCGCGCCCAATACTTGCCAAACAACTTAATACATGATAATATTTTCTTATGTGTTAGTCAAGTACTTCCTAACAAACAGTTTTGAGTCGGGGAGGTGTGTGTGTGTGTGGTGCTCACCATGCCGAACATTAATCTTGAATATGTTTCCACGTTTCTCATATTACTAGGATTTTCTTTTCTCTTTACGAGGACTGGCGTGGCACAGTGAATAGCGCTTTATACTTGTAACTTTAATAGACATGTACGATATAATTAAACAAATACAGTACAGCACATTTTCTTGGTTGTTTGTTAAATGTTAAGCATAATCTCTCGTGTTTTTTTTCATTAAATAACTTCCTTTAAATTAAGGTTTATAGTCCCTCCACCAGTTAAACCAAAGGGATACCTTAATGGTATAGGCACAATACAGTCTTGACTTTCTATTTCAGTAATACCGAACAAGTGTATCATAATGAGCACTACTGTAATTCTTTGCTGCTTTCTACTTTTTCTCTGTAATGTTTGGTTAATTCTTTTAAGTGCAACATTTTCTGCGGCGACTTGATGCTGTGCATCAATTTTTTCTTATACTAAAGTAAGCCGAGTACCAAACAATAAAAATGGATGTAAATGTATTCCCCTATTTCGGATTTCGGAATGAGGCATATGAACTAAAATTAACGACGATCAAGGTTATAAAACTTGCTTCAACATTTTGACTAATAGTTGTTTTCTTTAAATTGAGCGATTTTGTTCAGTATTCGGTTTAATATGATTCTTTTATTTATTAACAACTGATAGATGATTCTTTTCATTTTGAAATTATGCGAAATGATAAAGAATAATTATTAGAATGATAGCCACTGTCAAATCTAGAACGAAAATCCAAGTCCGTCGTCTGTATACCTCAATGCATTTTCTACGATATGAAGAAATGACTGTTTGCCACCAGTGTCAATAACTCATAATAGTAGTTAATATGGGTTTTATATTGTTTTGTTACAGTAACACACACCCATTATGCCCACAATGACGGAATTAAAACTTGCTGTACCTTGTTGTTATGCTATTTTGTTGGGTGGGGTAACTGTAAATCGCTTTAAAAATTGCCTTTCACGTCATTTCAGATCAAATTCATTGACGATATTTTTCTCAGTTTTTCATTTCTATATATACTTAAAGGTTTCATGACACTCTTTAACATGTATATTGTGATGTGTTTTTTTTTACTTTAATCTGTTATATGAACTGAATGGTCGATCAAAAACAAATGTTCAAAGAAATATTTGTTAAAAATAGGTATATTTCGCTTCTATATGGAGTTACCTCCCCTTCACGGACATTTCGGTCTATAGGTGCCGGGCTTTCCTTTATAGCCGGTAGGCGGGTGATCGGCTACATTTAGCTGCCCTCAATACAACAAAATAAAACGACTAGATAAACAGGAAGAGTAAATGACACAATTTTGGTGCGGCTAATTCAATACCATAAAGAGTTATTGCCCTTGATCTTACTAAAAACTGTTTGTGGGGTGGGGTTTATTTATCACCTTCAGTGATACATCTAGTTATAGGAATAATATAAAGCAACTTCATTGTATATGGTATTAACTGTTGATTACATTGCACCAATAATATATTTACAGATATTGTTGAAAAGAAATATAAAAAGATCAGACAGGGAAAGTAGCATTCAAGGAAGACAGTAAACCACAAAACACAGAAACAAACACGCAAACAGACAAACAAGAAGGCAAAATCAATAATAAATGCAAACGACATCACAAACACAAAAAGGGTTGACAATAGGGCTACCGCCTTGGAACGGTCAGTGGCAAAGTAGGCCACTGGGGGTTTAAACCGGTTCTAGGGTGCACCAAACCTCACACTTACCCTACTGTCATCCCATTAAAACAGGACAGTGTAAATAAAGAAATCCCCGCCATGATCTAATATCTAACCAACAAGGCAGCATCAATAGGCAATATAAGTAAAACACAAATATGCTCGTGTAAATATAATACAAAAAAACAATAGCATAGAAAGCCACAATGAAGGTACTCAATGACTTTGCAGAAGCCAGAGCAGTAAGAGAATAAACCATTAAGGGCACGACAAGAAAGATCATAGACAAACATCAAACGCCATCGTCCCAATGGACTTTTGGTAGGCGTCATCATAGGGTCCACAGCCTGTCCGGTCATCGTACAATTAAAGAGGAAAGCATAGTGGCGAACTGTAAAAGGGTCCACCACCAAGCATGCAGTACGTTGCAAAACGATAGGGTCATAACCTCTTTTGATAAACTTTTTAACAAGTTTAACAAAGATAGTATGAAAGTGATCATGACCTAGAATCTTACGAAGTTTATAAATCACATCACCATAGAAGTCAGGTTGTGATAGTCCTTGTCGCAGAAGAGTCCTTAAATTACTATGAAGATCAGGGTTACGATAATAAAATTTTGCAAAGGTTTTACGAAGTTTATGGTAACGGTAACCCTGATTGAGTAACGTTTTAGTTATACAAAGATTACGAATATTAAAGTCCTCAACTCGAGTACAAGCTCTAGAAAAACGAATAAGTTGAGACACATATACCCCATAAGAAGTTGCTCGGGGAACATCCCCATCCAAGTGGGGATAATTAACAATGTCAAAATTAAAATCATCTCTCTTGTCATAGATTTTGCTAATTATTTTACCATTTTCAATCGAGAGATCTAAATCAAGAAAAGAAGCATTAGTATCAGATATATTAGCTTTGTTAAGCTGAAGTTCTTTAGGATAAATATAATTAACCATAGTTGGAAAGAAAGGGTTGTCAATGTTCAATATGTCATCCAGATACCGAGAGGTGTCATTAAAGGCTTCAATAACATCTGCCTGGGTATCTGGTGAAAGACTCAACATGAAATCCCTTTCATAGCAAAATAAGAACAAATCTGCGACAAGTGGTGCACAGTTCGTACCCATAGGGATACCAACAATTTGTCTATAAACGGTGGTTCTATACCTGACAAAACTATTATCTAATAGGAAGATGAGTGCTTCACAAACTTCATAGCAAGTCCACATAGTATAATTGTCAAAACTGCCGTTAGTAAAAAACGCTTTTATATTATTACATGCCAAAAATGTAGTATTTTCTCTAGCAAATGTTTTTTGAATAAGAGAAATTAGCTTGTCTTTAATAAGGTGATGTGGTAAGGTTGTATATAGTGTAGAGAAGTCATAAGTGCTTATTGATGAAACTTGACCTTTCTTGAAAATTTTATCAAGAACGTCTCCTGAATTTTTTATAGACCAAAATAAATTAATCCCAGAGTTTTCAAAAGTTTTATCACAATGGACGACAAAAACCGAAAAATCAACAAAAACAAATATTTATATGAAAGCAGGTTCCATTTCAACTTGATACTGGATAAAAAATTATTTCAATGCTTGATAACCATTTCACGAGTGTCATGTGCCTCTTTAAAACTTTGTATGTAGAGCTACAGATAATCAGCTTAATACCCAATTACAAATGTTAAAATACCCAATTAAAAAGCATGGGCACCAATAAAGTAATCGAAATTGTCAAATAATAAAATAACCAATGCAAATTGAGCAATGCATGGGTTGTTGAAGGACCACCCAGTCACCTTGTATAAAGCTTATTATAAAACAAGTTTATTTGATGAGTTATATTTTGTGTAATGCTATACAATATTAGTGGAATGCCACTCCAAACAATGTCACACAATGTTATCGTTTTATTTTACCCAAATATCCATTTAAATACATACCAATGGATAAATACCCAACTTATCAAGAAGCTCATTGTAGCTCTGTTGTATGTTCTTGTATATCGCACTCTATTTGTTATATTGAATTTTCTCCTTCAATTTAGTTTACCAATAAAGCGACTAGACATAGTGAGTCGAGCATCTTCACCAACACGGATTGTTTGCAGTTTACAATACATTTGATAACATTGTCATAATAAAACTGTTGGCTTCTTCACATAAATGGCATAACTTTGTTTCAATAAAAATATAACGAAACAAATACAACGCATTCTGCTTCTTTCACGCCCCTTGAACATGACAAAGGATCTTGACAGTAAATCCTCTTCGACCAACCTACGCCGCTCAGTACTTTCAGTACTTTGATTTATACTTATTACAAATTATAGGACTTTCAGAATTTTTGAAATATTTAGGAATAGAATCAACAACATGATTATCTGGCAAAAATACTTGGCACATCAAGTTGAAAATTATGCTTCTGTGAAACCACACAGCAAATTGAGAATGTAGTATTAGCTTAATATATGTTTTACATAAATATGAAGAATAACTGAAATAGGTTACTTAAAACTGTTATTGCTACATTCGTGGTATGTTCGTGTAGTATTGGCATTTGTTATTGCATTAAATTATACTCACTATGACTCTAGTTTCACTATTAGCGCCACTCGGGGCTCTTATATTCTTATCTATACAAATATATATATATAATTCTTTCTGAAACATTCTGATATGTTGCATGTAGATTACACGGAGGCGCTACCCTGTCCCTGCGGTAATTTATGGCTTAACCCTAAGCTTTTTCTAGCTCACTAACTTCTGTTACAATTGTAAGTGTCTATGACGATGTCATCGGGTGGGCAATTCAGGGCCCAGTTAATCCATTTCCTTAATTTGCATATTATGATGGCAATGTATGTATTATTGTGATAGGCAATGTGTCAGTCTTGCCTACACATATGGAATCATTTCGATTGTTGTCGTGCTTAGTTATCGTATATGTTTCAGGTTCGCGGTTTTAAGGATTGCACAGCGGATGATACTATTTTGTTTTACTTCGAAAATAGTAGAAAGTCTGGTGGTGGTGAAATTGAAACTATAACAATAGACCGGCAGGAGAAATATGCCCATATAACGTTCAAGGAGAAAAAAGGTAAACTATATAAAAATAGTCCTAAATAGTAATAACATTTAAAAGTTAGTTGCCACTTCGCAGTTCACAGTTCGCTATTCGAATTGCAAACTGGCACCGATTCGAACTGAATATTAAACATCGTTTAATTTTATTGTGTGTTTTCTATGAACAGGTGTTTTATATAAACAGCAAGTCGGACTAGTTATATATAATTAATAATCGAATTGCAAACTGGCAGCTAGTTGCCAGTTCGTTATCTGGACGATTCAGCAATTGGCTAAACTAACGATACACGAGGGACTGATGTTCGATAGAACACAATATCAAATGAAGTAGTTGAAAGAAAATCATAATGATGTGAAATAGTTTGCAGTTCGTTATTCGAATTGCCAACTAGCAATTGTCAGTCCTATATTCGGGCGATTTTTAACTGGCTAAACTAACGATGTTCGAGCGACAACTGTCTTTATTCCAATAGAAAACAAATCAAACGAAATATTTGAAAGAAAAAATCATGATTATAAATAAAACGGACATTTTGTAAGTTATTTGAAATAGGTCGCAGTTCGTTATTCGAATTGCGAACTTGCATATAATTGCCAGTTCATTATTCGGGCGAATTGACAATGACCAAATTAACGATGTTCAAAGGACAGCTGTTCATGATTCCAATAGAAAACAATATCAAATGAAATACTTCAAAGAAAAACAATCGTAAATAAAATGTACATGTTACATGTTATTTGAAGTTCGAAGTTCGTTACTGGCACCTATCTGCCACTTAGTTATTCGAGCGAATTGGCAACTGGCTAAACTAACGATGTCCAAGGGACAATTGTTCATGATTCAAATAGGAAACACTATCAAATGAAGTATGTTAAAGAAATAATCATAATTATAACCCAGTTAGGTAACATGGTTTGCTTCCCTTTAATGGGAAATACAGAGGTGTCATATTTTCAACTTCCTGTGAGCAAATTACTTTTCTTATCTCAAAACCAAAGAGCTTGTAAAGACATATCTCCCAACGCTAACTGGTCATTGAAAAAGCATGGAATCCTTGCTTATTTACTGCTGACATGCTAAATGACCGAGAAGTTCAGGTATATAAGTTCAGGACGGTTTAAAGTTATTTCGTGGCTATATTGAATATTATCTAGGTTATAAAAAAAGTACAATATACTTGACTTCCTTTTATACCTGGAATAATACTATTTTTAACATCATAGATACCCGTATTAACTTCTATACGTCTAACCCCTCCCTACTTCCCCGTAGACCAACGTTTTCATTTTGTAATTTAAAATCGGGAATCCAGGAATTTCATAATAAAAGAGTATGATAATGGACCGTTGGAAAAGTTTGTTTTAGTTCCTGCTTATAAAGCAGCTAATAATATAATTATTGTTTGACGCCTCCACTACGTCAATGTTTTATCTCAGGATCTCGGGAGTACTAATTCGTATACTCCAGAGCAATCTACTGAAGATAATGTTGTTTCGACGCATATCACTCAGTGCAAGATTTTCAAGGCTGGAATAGACGAAAAGCAAAACAGACTTCCTGTGGACCCTATGATGACGCCTACCTAAAGCCCATTGGGACGGTGGCATTTGATGTTTGTCTATGATCTTTCTTGTCGTGCCCTTAACGGTTTATTCTCTTGTTGCTCTGGCTTCTGCCAAGTCAATGAGTACCTTCATTGTGGCTTTCTAGGCTATTGTTTTTTTGTATTATATTTACACGAGCATATTTGTGTTTTACTTATATTGTCTATTGATGCTGCCTTGTTGGTTAGAGATTAGATCATGGCGGGGATTTCTTTATTTACACTGTCCTGTTTTAATGGGATGACAGTAGGGTAAGTGTGAGGTTTGGTGCAACCTAGAACCTGTTTAAACCCCCCAGTGGCCTACTTTGCCACTGACCGTTCCAAGACGGTAGCCCTATTGTCAACCCTTTTGTGTTTGTGATGTCGTTTACTTTTATTATTACTTTTGCCTTCTTGTTTGTCTGTTTGCATGTTTGTTTCTGTGTTTTGTGGTTGACTGTCCTCCTTGAATGCTACTTCCCTGTCCAATCTTTTTATATTTCTTTCCAACGATGTACTGGATTCAAAAATTACACAAACAACCAAAAAAGCCCGTTTTATTTCTAGTTCTTGCACCACTACAAATATCTCCAAACTTTTAACATCTAGTCTTACTGCCTTTCAGATCACGTTAAACAATATTATGCTAAAGCTTATGAAAACCCTGGGATTAGTTTATTTTGGTCCATTAAAAATTCAGGCGACGTTCTTGATAAAATGTTCAATAAACGTCAAGTTCATCTATAAGTGCTTATGATTTTTCTACATTATATACAACTTTACCACACAACCTTATCAAAGACAAGCTTATTGCTCTCATTCAAAAAAACGTTGGTAGGGAAAATACTACATTTTTGGCCTGTACCAATATTAAAGCGTTTATTACTAACAGCAGTTTGGATAATTTCACTATGTGGATTTGCCATGAAGTTCGTGAATCACTTATATTTCTATTAGATAATATTTTCGTCAGGTATGGAACTATAGTTTAGTTTATAGACAAATTGTTGGTATGGGTACGAACTGTGCATCTCGTATCGCAGATTTGTTTTTATATTGCTATAAAAGAGATTTCATGTTGGGTTTTTCACCAGATACCCAGGCAGCCTTTAATGACACCTCTCGGTATCTGGATGACATATTGAACATTGATAACCCTTTCTTTTCTACTATGATTAATAATTTATATCCTAAAGAACATCAACTTAACAAAGCTAATATTTCTGAGACTAACGCTTCCTTTCTCGATTTGCACCTCTCTAATAAAAATGGTGAAATAAATATCAAAATATATGACAAGAGAGATGATTTTAATTTTGATATTGTTAATTATCCCCATTTAGATGGGGATGTTCCCCGAGCAACTTCTTAGGGGGTCTATGTGTCACAACTTATTCGTTTTTCTAGAGCTTGTTGAGGACTTTAATATTCGTAATCTTTGTATAACTAAAAAGCTACTCGAAACTACCACTCATGAACAGTCTCAATCAAACCGAGACTGCAATATTTCATATGTGTCGTGCTCGGCCGTTTCCAAAGGTCCATTATCATACTCTTTTTTTATAGCACAGTGGCGTTGCTTGTGCAGTGTGGTGGCAGTAAAACGTCTCCCCGTGCTTGCAATCAGTACTGTTATTCATTCGATCTTTGGAGATCGCTGAGCCCGATACTTATAGTTAGTTATCGGTGGTACATTTTCAATTTCTTTTGTTTTCTTACTTAATTTTTGATTCGGTGGTTCCACTACTCCGGCCGTTAAAAGGCTCTGGGTATTGTTTAACCACTCATAGGATATGTTGTCTGCTTTTTATAAGCAGGCTTTATAACCGCTGCTCCCAACTAAATTCCATTATGTTTATTTCGCTCTTCGGGGCATTTCATTTTATTAGATACTGGGACCATACGCCGTACGACATGGGGAATACATTTAAGAAGGGTGACTCCATGTCCACCGCTATATGCATGCCATCTTCGGGATGCTTAAAATGTTGTGCTGTTGATTTTATTAATATTGAGTTCTGCTCAACCCGGGGCTAGAGGGCGTGAGAGGTAGCTAGCATATTTCACTACCACTCCTGAACAGTCTCAATCAAACCGAGACTGCAATAATTCATATGTGTCGTGCTCGGCCGTTTCCAAAGGTCCATTATCATACTCTTTTTTTGCAACATTTTCTTATCATTACCCTGATCTTCTTTCCATATATAAAAGTAATTTAAGAACTCTTCTGCGACAAGGACTATCACAACCTGACTTCTATGGTGACGTGATTTACAAACTTCGTAAGATCCTTGGTCATGATCACTTTCCTACTATTTTTGTTAACATTGCAATTTTTTTTATCATTACCCTGATCTTCTTTCCAAATATAAAAGTAATTTAAGAACTCTTCTGCGACAAGGACTATCACAACCTGACTTCTATGGTGACGTGATTTACAAACTTCGTAAGATCCTTGGTCATGATCACTTTCCTACTATTTTTGTTAAACTTGTTAAAAAGTTTATCAAAAGAGGTTGTAACCCTATCATTTTGCAACGCACTGCATGCTTGGTGGTGAACCCATTTACAGTTCGCCACTATGCTTTCCTCCTTAATTGTGCGATGACCGGGCATGCTGTGCACCCTATGATGACGTCTACCTAAAGTCCAAAAGGACGGTGACGTTTGATGTTTGTCTGCATTCTTGTCTTGTCGTGCCCTCAATGATGTATACACTTGTTGCTCTGGCTTCTACCAAGTCACTGAGTATCTTCTTTGTGGCTTTCTAGGCTATTGTTTTTCGTATTTATATATACACGAGCACCTTTGTGTTTTACCTATATTGCCTATTAATGCTGCCTTGTTGGTTAGATAATAGTTCATGGCGGTATTCTTTATTTACACTGTCCCGTTTTATTGGGATGACAGTAGGTTAAGTGTGAGGTTTGGTGCACCCTAGCACCTGGTTTAAACCCCCAGCGGCCTTTTTTGCTACTGACCGTTCAAAGGCAGTATCCCTATTGTCAACCCAGTTTTTGTTTGTGATGTCATATGCCTTTATTCTTTATAACATTGACATTCATGTTTGTCGTTTTGCGTGTTTTGGGGTTGACTGTGTTCTGTGAAAGCTGCATTTCCTGTTCGACATTTATACTTATTTTCAATGAAGAAAAATATAAGTTAATAATTTAGATGTACTAAATACAAAACTTTTCTGGTAATTCTTTATTGTTTTGGAACAAAAAAACAACAAAACACAAGTAATTAAAAACCTGCTTTATATGTTTACTTCATACAAAAGCTTTATTGAGCAGGCCTCGTCATCTGATATTTAATTGAATAACACAATTTGCTCATGCAATGTATGTCTAACAGTGATTTACAGTGATTCAAACTATTGGGTATTCACATTATTACTCTTGGACATGCAGAGTTATATCCAACTTCCTGTGTGCAAATTGTGCTAAAAGCTGAAGAGATTTTTAGAGAGACATAGTCTTTTTAAATAATTACCGAACTGGGCTATAAATACAACCGACATGTCACAATTGGTTTGAAATCAACTGTTCATGATTCCAATATAAACCAATATCAAATGAAGTATTTTAAAGGCAAAATCATAAATATAATTAAAACGGACATGTTGTTAGTTATTTGAAATAGTTCGCAGTTCGTTTTTCGAATTTTGAACTGGAGACATTCTCCATTTCGTTATTCGGGCGAATTGACAACAGGCTAGACTAACGATGTTCAAATGAGTATTGCTCATGATTTTAATAGAAAACAACATCAAAAGAAGTATTTTAAAGAAAAAAAACATAATTATAAAAAAACGGGCATGTTGTTAGTTATTTGAAATAGTTCGCAGTTCGTTTTTCGAATTTTGAACTGGAGACATTCTCCATTTCGTTATTCGGACGAATTGACAACTGGCTTAACTAACGATGTTCAAGCGACAACAATTCATGATTCCAATATAAATAAAACGCAACGTTTGTTAGTTATTTGAAATAGATCACATTTCGTTATTTGGGCGAATTGGCAACTGGCTGAACTAACGATGTTCAAGTGAGTATTGCTCATGATTTTAATAGAAAACAACATCAAAAGAAGTATTTTAAAGACAAAAATGATAATTATAAATAAAACGGGCATGTTGTGAATTATTTGAAATAGTTCGCAGTTCGTTACTTGCATTGTGAACTGGCAACTGGCTGCCACTTAGTTATTCGTGCGAATTGGCAACTGGCTAAACTAATGATGTCCAAGGCACTATTGTTCATGACTCCAATAGAAACGATATCAAATGAAGTATTTTAAAGAAAAAAATCATAAATATAATTAAAACGGACATGTTGTTAATTATTTGAAATAGTTCGCCGTTCGTTTTTCGAATTTTAAACTGGAGACATTCTCCATTTCGTTATTCGGGCGAATTGACAACTGGCTAAACTAACGATTTTCAAGTGAGTATTGCTCATGATTTTAATAGAAAACAACATCAAAAAAAGTATTTTAAAGAAAAAAACATAATTATAAAATAACGGGCATGTTGTTAGTTATTTGAAATAGTTCGCAGTTCGTTTTTCGAATTTTGAACTGGAGACATTCTCCAATTCGTTATTCGGGCGAATTGACAACTGGCTTAACTAACGATGTTCAAGCGACAACAATTCATGATTCCAATATAAATAAAACGCAACGTTTGTTAGTTATTTGAAATAGATCACATTTCGTTATTCGGGCGAATTGGCAACTGGCTAAACTAACGATGTTCAAGTCAGTATTGCTCATGATTTTAATAGAAAACAACATCAAAAGAAGTATTTTAAAGAAAAAAAACATAATTATAAATAAAACGGGCATGCTGTTAATTATTTGAAATAGTTCGCAGTTCGTTATTTGCATTGTGAACTGGCAACTGGCTGCCACTTAGTTATTCGTGCGAATTGGCAACTGGCTAAACTAATGATGTCCAAGGCACTATTGTTCATGACTCCAATAGAAACGATATCAAATGAAGTATTTTAAAGAAAATAATCATAATTATAAATAAAATGGAAATGTTTCTAGTTATTTGAATTAGTTCGCAGTTCGTTATTCGAACTGAGAACTGTCAACTGGATGTCAGTTCGTTATTCTGTCGAATTGGTAACTGGATAAACTAACGATGTTCAGAGTCCGTGGGGCGCTGAGGTCTAGTGGTAGAGTTTTAGACAAAGGATAGCAAAGTCTTGGGTTCGATCCCCACCATGACTACATGTGTTGTGTCCCTGAGCAAGACACTTTACCTGCCTTTGTTTAATACTGGCTCTACACAGGAAGACATCGATAGTGATTAAAATAAGTTCAGAGAGTTTTCGTTACAATCGATGAAAATAAATAAGTTTAAACTAAACTAAGGCGTTCATTGGACTACTGTTCATGATTCCAATAGAAAACAATATCAAATGAAGAATTTTAATGAAAAAAATGTAATTATAAATAAAAGTGATATGTTAATATGTTTACTTTTGCTGATGAGATATATTACTGTTTTATTGATGAATAGAAGGAAGCAAAGAATTGCTTTATGTTTTTTTTGTGGACAGATAAAAGACAAATATGTATGTATATCAATGAAACACAGCACATACACCAATTGTGTATGTTATACTTAATATGAGAACTCTGAAGGAAGTCAACTGTGTATCTAAAAAAAATTGTTAATTTAAGTGTGTACAATATTTTATTTTTATATGTATCGCAGCGTGTACTTACCTGGGTCCGTATTCATCAAGCTTCTTAGCAATGTCTTAACTTAAGTCAAATTGTATCAATTTTTTAAACACATTTCTCTATCTTTAAGACGTTTTTTAATTTTTGTTAATAAATTTACGGATAAATAAAATCCAAAGCTAAATATTTATCTTAAAATAGATGGTTTGTAGTGTTCCTGAGAGGTTAATAAGGAGATTTAAAAATTTGTTATATTTTCTACTTAAGTTGCTTATGAATATGGTACCAGATCTCTATGTATACGTTGTCTTAAAATAGTTGTTATGCATACTATAAAATCATTCTGCAAAACATATTGAGCCTCAGTGGAAAAGTGAAAAGTAAAAACAAAGAAAGTCGAATACAACTTTATTAAATAGTATGGAAAACTTAAAGTTTTGATTTACCTGACGCATGGAGAATTGAAAATGAAAATTTAAAAAAAAAAAAATATATATATATTGAGAGGTCCTCAGAATAAAATGGTCCGATTAGATTATTTCCTTATTTCTTCGGATCTTTAACTTTTTATCAACAAAACGGGTATATGAGTTTGTTATAATTCGGATCATTTACCTAAATAAGTCGAGTTATCTTATACCGACCAAACCAGAGGTACAAAAATATGGAAATTCAATAATAGTTTATTGACCGATCACCGTTACGTCAATATGGTTAAAACAATCATTGCTGAAATGGAAAGGAAATATACATTACAACATGATTATGAAGATATTAACAGGTCATTAAGTACAAATGACCAACTAACTAAGGTCATTATTTTCAAGGTATGAACAGTCTCAATCAAACCGAGACTGCAATATTTCGTATTTGTCGTGTTCGGCCGTTTCCAAATGTCCACTCTCATACTCTTTTAGAAAATGGAGACTTTTCAGTCAAAATATTAACAGTACAACTTAAAACAATAAGAGATGAATGAATGAAAGGCTTTATTTTAAGAACAAAGGCAAAATGGAAAGTAGAAGGTGAAAAATCTACCAAATAATTTTGTTATTTAGAGAAAAGGCAATACACAGAAAACATATACAAAAACTAATAAAGCAAGACGGAATAGAAACAAGTAATATATATAAACGTGTTTTTGACGGAACAGAAACGGTTGTACAATGACCTGTACACATCAAATATACACTGAGGGCCACAATTTGAAAATGATTCTTGATATTTGAAATGTAGATATATCGGAGAATCGACTAACCTTATATTTGACATTATTGAGAAATATGAAGAATTAGATATATCGGGTATTCTAGTTCTATTAGGCTTTCGATTCTCTTGAAAAGTGTTTTATAGAAAAAGCATTACGTTTCTTAAATTTTGGAGATTTTATACTTCAATGGTTTTAATACGTTTTAAATAACATTGAGCGTTGTGTATTAAATAATGGTCACTGCACCGATTATTTGTCTATACAGCGTGGTGTACGACAGGAAGACCCTTTATAAAATGTATATATTATATAAATCGAAATTGTAAGTGCGGCTTTAAAAAATAATCCTGATATGAATGGGTACCGTATTAAAATAGATTATTTAGAATACTTTATAAATAAATTTGCAGATGACTCTTTTTTTTTTCTTGACGACGATGTAAAATCACTAACGCCACTCTAAAAACTGTTGACAAAGTCTCGCTATGTTCTGGACTTAAAGCAAATGTTGCTACAGCTGAAAAAATGATATTAAATACATATTACATACATGCAAACGAGTAAAATGAAATTAAAATGTTTATTTTAAAATTAGGAATAGAATACAATTTACGAAACGACGACTATGTGGTTTACAATTTTCGATAAAATAAAAAGGTTGATAATTGATTGGTCGTTTCAAAATGTGTCCCTTAAAGGAAAAACAACTATTTTAAAAACACTTGACCTGCCTATACTCATTCAATATATCACTGTTTTGCCTGATCCACCCGAATTTCAAAATGTGATGTTCAATTTTCTGTGGTCAGGGAAACCTGATAAAATAAAACGTGAAATGTGATGATACTAACACTAATAAAGAAGGTGAATTAAAGAACCCACACTTTAAATCACTTAGTCGCTCGTTTAAATAATCTTGGATACAAACGATTTTAGACCCTGGTAAATTTGCGACGTGAAAAAAATCTTATTTTAAGCGATTTAGAAAAAAATATAAAAAAAAAAGAAAGAAAAAAAGTCTTCTAAAAGTTGATAATAAAATGAATAGCTTTTGGAAACATGTATTCCAGTCCTGGGCGCTAATACAGGCAAATCATATTAATAAACAGTCAATAGAAGCTGTTTTATCTTAACCACTGTTTCACAACCCAAATATAAAAATTAACTACAGTAACGTATTCTTTGCGGATATGCTTTTTTGGGGAAGCATATAATGGTAAGGGTAACCTTTTGTAATTTTTCATTATAATATCTTGTAATTCATACAATAAATTGGCAAATCAAAAGATTTGTTTTATACATTATAAAAGAGTAATACAGGTATTAAGTTGTTAAATACTGATAATTAAGTTGTTAAATACTGATAATTAAGATGTTAAATACTGATAATATTATAATATTATATTGAAACATGTTTATAATATGGCATATGACGAGTGTGTTAATGGCAAAAAGAACTGGTTATCTAATGTTAAAACGTTACTGTATGAATATGGTTTCAATTGGGTATGGGATAACCCTAATACAGTTCTTTATAGGTCATTTGTATTAGTATTCAAACAATGAATAATCGATTGTTTTTTGCAAAAGTTGTATGCTGATAAACAAAATTCTGTGTCTTAGATTTGTATAACAATGTGAAAAATCGTTTTCATTATGAAATATATTTAGATGTATTGCCATGCGATTTAAGAAGTTTAGTAAGTAGAATAAGATTATCGTCACATTCTCTAAGAATTCAAGCAGGTCGGTATGGTATAAATAGGATTAAACGAAATGAACGTTTATGTCAATATTGTAATACTCAAGATATTGAAGACGAGTTTCATTTCATTCTAAAATGCCCATGTTACTCCGATATAAGGAGGAAATACATAGCCCAATATTACTGTAATATACCAAGTATGTTTAAATTCATCGAATTATTGCAAACTGAAAACAAAATGATTCTTTTAAAATTGGCTTTATATCTCAAATGTGCGATGTCACATAGAATATCTATAACGCATGTGTGATTACTTTATAGATCATCCTGTTTAGAGTTGATATAAATCATATACTTTGTATGTTATACGTGATTTAATTATGTATTTTGTAATTGTTGTATATATGTTATGATGATGTACTTAACGTACAAGTCAATAAAAGTATGTTCTAATTGTCTAATTTTCTATTGAAGTGTCTCTTTGCTTGTAAGAAATGCTTTTATTAATATAACCCTAATAAAAAAGGGTATATAATAATAGCATAGTATTTAAATTGCATGGCGTCCGAGCGCTACTATCAGGGGAAATCAGAATGTATATTAACGCAATTAAATATAGACGATTGACCAAACAGATTAATTTAGATAAAACATTATGAACTATTATGCTTTATTATACTTCACATAAAATGCCTATGCTAAATCAACATAGACAACAATGTGTAATTTTTTACTATTTGACGTGAAGGTGATATAAGAAGGGTGATAGTAAAAAATCAAAGTAAAGAAGTACTGAATGGCGAAAATATTGACTGGAATAAATGGGTTCAGCTGTTTCTCACATGAACACATGAATAAAGTGTTGCATGGAAAGCAGCAGCAGTCAATATATGTATATGAATGAAGAATATGGTGACAAGAACTGTGTGGAAAAGTAGAACTGGAACCAGTATGAGGAAATATGCCCATCGATAGGTGGACAGAAAATGAGGATAGAGATGTCAAAGTACTAGATTAGCTTATACAATGTGATCTTCATTGATCATCGGGAATGAAAATATACAAACTTGAGAGTTTAAGGGAATGTAGCGACACGCTATTTTATTGAGAGTTCTGAAAAACTTGGAATAGTATAATAATTATAAGTCGGATAATAAACAAAGAAGATAAAACATTATGACCATTTGAAGGTTGTTCTAAAAGGATATGGGAGTTGCCATTTTGAAATATATGACGTCAAAGTTCTAAATTACCATATATGGCACATTGGTAAATATCATTTAACGCCAAGAAAATCATTACTGGCCATATAATGCTTTAGTATACTTGTTTTTCATACCTTTGCTGTAATTTTCCCTCTATAAATCAGTTAATTAACGTCATTGTTAACTTCGGTGAGACAAAACACACCGACTGCATGTTAATTAGCTTCAACTTACGTTGAGAAAGGGACATGAACGCTAAACAAGAATGTGAACTTGAATATTTTACAAAACATTATTAAATATAATTAGTTCAATCGTGCAAAGAAATTGTTTTGGCATATTACTAATTGTTTTGATTATATTTCACCCGTTATTTAATCTCCTAATTGTTTACTATGTATGCCGGTTTAAAGCTAATTGATACTGGATTAATAATAATTTGAGATCATTATTTTAAAATTTGATACACATTTCAAAATTGCCGTGTTTTCCTATACGTGACGTGTGCATTTGATGTCATATGACGGGGTGAGAATTACAGGTTAAGGAAATACTTTCAAAATGTTATCACTTAGAGACAAAGAAACAAAGTGCTTGAAACAGGTGAAATCGTACAACAAATCATTTTCTTAGTTAAGTTAATGAAAATGAACATTAATTTTGCCCGAGGGGATTTCGGTGTAATAATTTGGACAGTAATCATATCCTCATGGTTAACATTCTTACTATCACCTCTTAAGAATGTGATATTTATATAATAATTTTACAATTGCATTTAATACTTCAATTATCAAAGATCACGTGTGATATACAAATTGTTCCCTAAAACTAGTATCACACAAAAAAAGGATGGAAGTTTACACAAGTCAAGGATGAAGTTGATTAACATCCATACATACCAGCATATGATTAGTTTCCAAAGCATCAATGTTCTTTTTGTATAATCCATTGTCTCCAGCTATAAACCACATAGATCGACCCGCGAGAGTAATGTCAGATATTGTTCCACTTTGGCAGTTCAACATACATAAAGTTGTTTTATTTTTATATCAAGACAATTAAGATGATGATCTATGCATGAAAAGATAAAGCATAATAAACATTAATGAAACTTATAACACTTTCAGCAAAACCATTTTAAGAACTTTTTTTAATTCATCTTAATTCTTAACCTTAATGTTACAATACTTTGAATAAAATCATCACACGGCATATATAGGTTCATTTCATAAAGATAGTTCTAAGAAGTAACTTACCAAATATCACAATGTATCCTTATTTCTGTCTGTGTCATATGCTTGAGTTTTTAAAAATTCTTCATTGATTTTTGAATTATTAAGTCCATGCAGTATTCCATTACAATTATACATCACTCCATTTAGTACCGAGCAGAGCTCGGCCGGCGCAGCCGGCCGACGATGATCGGCTAATGGTAACACATGTGCAAATGTTAAAATCGTACCTGGCTGGGCAAAAAAACTGTGTCGCACCGGAAGCGCCGCCATTGATGAAATTGTGTTCGGCAATTTCGGATTTTTTCCTCAAATCATCAGGGGATCAGTCTGTTTCACTTGGACGATTGTCTCTTTTCGTAGTTTGGAGTATTCGTACTAGTTCGGCTAATCCCGTCACAAGTAGTTACGAATGAAGCGATATTCATTAAAATAATGCTTATCATTAGAAGTTGTTTTATTATTTGTTATTGGTTGTCAAAATTAAACTAATTCAAAAATTCAAAATCTCAAAACTCAAAATTTCAAAAAATTTAAATTTCAAAATTCCAAAAATTTCAAAATTCAAAAATTTAAAATATTTAAAATATTTAAAAATTTCAAAAATTCAAAAATTCAAATTCCAAATTTTTAAAATTTCAAAAAAATTAAAATTTTAAAATTCAAAATTTCAAAAATTTCAAAAATTTCAAAAATTTCAAAATTTCAAAATTTCAAAAATTTCAAAATTTCAAATTTTCAAAATTCCATGAATAATTTGATTTAATAATAAAATAATTGTTGCCTTTTAGGTTCGGTCGATATGTGTTGTATTTATCGACCTGAGAAAAGTGATATCGACCGAGGCGATATCAGGTCGATAAATAGAGTTTAATAACCAATGTTTTTGAGATACGGGAAATATCTCCCGGGGTAGAGAAATGGCTCCGATATAATAACGAGTGCGGAGAACGAGTTCTTATCTAGGGGCTATTTCTCTACCGAGGGAGATATTTTCAGTATCTCAAAAACACTGGTTATTAAACTATACTCGGTAAAAAAAGTTTTGGACCAGGGTATATAAAGTCATATAAAAATAAAACTAGTGGACACAATTTAAGTATCTTTTTTTAGTAACCAAGGTCTACCCTACCCGGTTAATTTAGTACTAGAAACATTAAAGATTTGATTAAAAAAAAATATCGCGAACACACAAAGGGTCTGTAAAAAATGTTGCAAAGTCCATACAAAGTAACAGTTACGGACACATTCGCGTAACCAATAAAAAGATTATTATTTTTTCGCAAACTTTCATTGTAAACGATAATTTATATTGTTGATTGTTGAACTATTGTGAATTATCAACTGAGATAATAAGGGTTATGGTCGAATGTCATGGTTCAGCAATCATTGTACGGGTTCGAACACTGCCATGGTCCAAAACTTCTTTTACAGAGTATATATATTACATAATTTAAAATGATTTTATTAATATTTCTAATGATTAATGCCTTTTTACACCAGAACGCCAAGACGACGTTACGTCATACAAACAAAACAAGTGAAACCGGAACTCTTTGTTAATTTCCGTAATCGTTATTTCCTAGTGGCGGAATCTGACGACGACTTCCGTAAAACAATCGGAACGTCATTTGGCATTCCCGCCACTGACGCAAAAGGCCGAACAATTTTCCATACTGGGAAATATCTCCCACTGGGCAAACGAGTAGATATAGCTTTTCTATTCCCAGTATTTCCTATACAAATCACAGACAAATATGTAATATATACACATATCGACCTCACTAAAAGGCAATAATTTTATAATATTGCTGATAACAGGGTTGGCATGGAGGAGTTAGTCCAAATTTACCACAGTCCTGACATGACCAAACTTTAATACGAGAGGGAAATGATAAATGGTCAAGGGTGGGCCACAGCTTGTGAGATTTAAACTGTGTCTACCATTTTAGGCTACAACATCAATGTAACATGAGTTTGGTGCTGAGCAATATCACATGTATTCTTTTTCAACCAATGAAGGAGAATTGTCATGTACAACCATTGACTTACTTTTGAACAATAAACAGTTTCAAGTTCTAATGACGCCGATAGTAGTAAAAGTAAAAAGCGAATATCACCCACCGAAAACACGCATGGCAACAAGAGCAAACATAATTCAGAAAATTATATTATTACACCATATTCTGAACCAAATAAGGGCTAAAATTCCAACTCTAATATAACCAATGACATCCAATCTTTATGTAGGAAACTAGGAATCAAAACCTCTTGAAAACGAAACACAGTTAAAATCAAAGAAAAGGGAAATGAGAAATAAACGGGAAAAAAGGTATATTATCAAAACATATCAAATAAATGACATACCAGAAGCTGCACCATTACAGAAAGATGAAAAATTCAACATTGCTATGGGTGCTATACTTGCCTTTGAAATAGAACAGATGTCGTACGTTTTTTCTAAATGCGAAATTTGTCTAGAAAGAAGAACTGAATTGAAAATGTTCAATGACACTGTTTATAGTAGCTGCCAAAAAGATATGTCTGATACAAAATAATTCTCTCTGGAAAACAATATAAACCCAGGAAAGGTGCCTCTTGAGTTGAAAGAGTAAAAATAAGATAATTTTCAAAATTTGGTTTTAAAAAAAATCACACCGTAAATACCTTAACTTTTACAATAAACTTGGTTGAACATCTATGATAAAGACGAAGCATCTCCGTGGTCGAATGGTTAACGAGGTTGCATTCTAAACCTTCACCTCTCATCGCTGCGGGTTCGAATTACACTGGGAGCTCGATTTGTAAGTGAGGAAGTGTCGATTCTTACGGATGACGGGAGGTTTACAGTACTGGTTCTACCACCCAGGAAAAGAGGGTGGATGCCTCCAACACAAAAAAAATCAACCGTCATACTAGTATATAACCTTACATGTGTTGAAAATGACGTAAAACACCATACAAACAAACAAACTATGATAAAGATCGAGTTTGAGTTTACCACCTACCACAATTTAGAGGTGTGTCAAATGCCTAGGCCATTGCTTGGTCAGCTGATTTTGATGATCGAAATTATGAATAGTCAATTAATTTACTCATATGTTGATTGACAAGAAACATAAGATAGGTTAGTATTTTATCACAACAATATAGCATAATTATTAAGAGTAAAATATTTGGTTTACAAGTTAAATTTTACATGCGATCCGATATATCATGTGGGTATTAATTTTAAGAGCTCTGCTCGGTCCTAGGCAGTGCCTAAAATTCATATTATTCACTATCTTATTGTATCATTGTGTGTAACAATTTCCTGTTCTCCATCTTGTAAACTATTTCAAACATCAACTGCTCAGTTGTAGCCAACCAATCAACATTTAGATGGTCAAATGCACTTAGTAGGGGGTCACAATGATTCAGCCACTACATACAGGAGTAATGTCAGATGGACTGAAGGTGACAGACCAGTCAGGAAGTACTTCCGGGTCATAGGGTGCTAAAATAGTTCATTGAACAAATCCAAAGTTTCTAATTTGCATGTGTTTTTCCCAAGATCAGTTTTTATTTCATTTATTATGAAATCTAACCTGATGTTAAAGTATTATGTCTGTTGTCTCGAATAGTAAGTATTTTACTGTGTTTGTCAGGATTATTTCTTTGGAGAGTATGAGCACAGAGGTTAGGTAGAGATGTGGCTTTTACAGATGTTTATTTCAAAATATCCATAGTGTGTATGAATGACGTGAACAACTGAATCGGTGTTTCTTTCAGATATGGGACCGTTTGCGAGCCAAATGTGTTTATTTCACAAAATTAAAGTGTATTTAAGCGAACGTTGTGGAACTTGTGACTGATCTCCAAATATAGTGTAGTTTGCATTGTGTTCCATGGGCTGATTTTCACCGGTCTGAGACCTAGATGGACACAATGCCTTTTTCTTATTAATGGCCAATTTATTATTTAAAGGTACCGTATGAGGCTAAAATTTGAAAGTGTATTGGTACTGACATTTTAGCATGACGCGACTCTAGGAGGAGTCTTACTTTGTATCGAAAGCCTGAGAACCTGTAAATGTTGTACGCGATGATGGGTTTTACAATTTGAAACTGAAATATACAGAAATTTGTGGAATTCAGGATTTATTTTAGTTTTTGCTAAACATGGTATAAATCCCACCCATTTTTCTTCATTAACTCAGATGCAATGGCATACAATTGTAACTTAACACATTAATTTTTATTTTTTGTTAGAGATAACGGTATAATCCAGTGAAATATATGATATTCTGGTGTGTGATTCAGTTTGTCTTGCTGTTGCCTAAGACTTGAACGTATTAGTTGGCTTTAAAACTGCTACAGACATATGGGGTAGGCTTAGTTTTTGAGTCATTACTTCAATTGTGTCTGTTTCTTCTGGCATTTTATGGGCAAAATGTATATTTTGTTGGACATTGTGCATGTAAATGTGCTCCAAAGCAGCCTTATGGTTTATTTTGTGCCTCATATTTTTTGGAATTTAACAGAATGTCTGTTTCTCCATGAAACATGAAGAAATTTCGTGCATGAGTGATTTTGATATATACACCCCACATCATGTGTATAGTTTAGTTTGGTATATAGAAAGCAATGTTTGGACACTTTACTTGATGGAAATATACCAAACGGTTCATTTATTTTGGCATTTTTTTTCTAGTTTTGTATACCGGGTCTTAAAATCCTCGATTTCTATGTCGCGACTCATTTAGGTGTCAGACCAGTCAGGAAGTACTTCCGGATGCTAAAATAGTTCATTGAAAATATCCAAAGTTTCTAGTTTGCATGTGTTTTTCCCAAGATTAGTTTCTATTTGATTGTTAAATCTAACCTGATGGTAAGTATTATGTATGCTGTCATGAATTGTAAGTATTTTACTATGTGTTGTCAGTATTATTTCTTTGAAGAGTATGAGCACAGAGGTTAGGTAGAGATGTGGTTTTGACAGATGTTTATTTCAAAATACGCATAGTGTGAATGAATGACGGAAATGTTGAAAAACTGAATCGGTGTTTTATTCCAGATAAGGGACCGTTTGCGAGCCAGATGTGTTTAGTTCACAGAATTAAAGTGTATTTAAGCAAACGGATATTGTGGAATATAGCCTAGTTGGCATTGTGTTCAATGGGATCATTTACATCGGTCTGACACTTGAAATGACTCACCTTCTGTCATATGTTACAGTCAATGGACTGCCTGCCATTTTCTGGGATAAGACTGGTAATAGGTATTTCTAATGTGATAAGAGTTTTATTTACACACTGCTTTATTTGTTCCTATATCAGAATCAGATCATAAATGATTGTAATACTTTATTATACCCACGATTTTTAAAAAACAGGGTATATTAAAATCGCCTCCGTTTGTCCGTCTGTCCGTCCGTCTGTCCGTTACCGCATCCCCTCCTAAACCGCTGAACGGAATTCAATCAAACTTAGGGTATGACATCGCCATATGATGACGGCGTGCAAGAGCACTATTATTTTTTGGCTCCGAAACCAGGGGCCCTCGGGGATGGGGGTCAAAAGGTCAAATAAACTAAAAATTTAATTACACTGTCATTTTTTCATGAGGGCTGGCGTGGCGCAGTCGGTAGCGCGGCGGATTTGTAACCGGAGGCACCGGGTTCAATCCTCCGTGGTGCCACTGTGTTCCGTCGGTGTGTTCTTGGGCAAGACACTTTTCCTTAGCCTCGTCCGTCGGATGGGGACGTAAACCGGGCGGTCCCGTGTATCGGTCTATCCTCCGAGCACGTTAAAGAACCATAGGAATCTATTCGATAACAAGAGTAGGGCAGGTTCCCGGATTCCTATGTATCCTTCCCCTCTCTCTGGGGCGGCTCTAAATAACATGTACTGTGTTGATGAGCCGTTAAACAACATTCATTCAATTCATTCATTTTTTCATATTTTTGCACATAACTTTGTATATGCAATCGTCTATAAAAGATAAACAACATATCAAACGATTTTTTTATTTCGCAAACTCGAACGTCTGCCCCGGGACCCAAGGTGGGTGGGGCGGGAGGGATTTGGGGTCATTTTTTTTTTTTGTAATTATGTCTCAAAAGAAACATTATGATGACAATTATGTCTCAAATGAAACATAATGATGATGGCTCTGCAGACAGGGTCTCTCAGTGGGGTCAAAATGTCAAATACACTAAAATTTCAATTACACTGTCATATTTCCATATCCTTGCACATAACTTGGTGTTTGTAAACGTCTATAAAAGATAATCAACATATTAAATGATTTTATTATTTCTATTATATCGGGCCGTATGCCCGGGGGCCCAGGGTGCGGGTGGGGGTGTGTGTGTGGGAGGGGGGGGGGGGATGGATTTTTTTTTTGTTGTTGTTTTTATAATTATGTCTCAAATGAAACATGATGATGGGATTACACTGTATACATATGTTTCCTCCTATGTTATAGTTGGGCCTTGAGGAAGGGGTATCAAATACGCTAATAATGCAATTACGGTGTCATTTTTTCATACTTTTTCACATAGATTGGTATAATAGTCATCTAATAAAGAAATACACAGCATGTCAAATGATGTATTATTTAAAACTCGGACGTCTTCTCTGGGGTTGGAGGGGGTGGTTTGTTCATGCATTATTTTACCGATGCGTATGCTTTTTTGTGTAAACGCGACAGTTTCAACGTATACCTAGTCAGTGTTGTATTTTGCTACATCACCAATGCAACAAAGATATGACGTTATCTATATAATATGTGCTTGTAATTGTTATATTGTATAAACAAAACTGGAATTATTCAGGGGTTATGCGTTCACAAATATATCTAAATTATGATTATTGAATGGTATACGTGTTTAGATCTAAATTTATACATATTAATCGCCTGTAAACATGTTCAAGAATGCTTCAGTTCATTTTATTATACATCCGTTTGAATAACGGGACGTATTATGGTGTGGTGTTGTCCGTCCGTCCGTCCGTCCGCCAGTCCGTACGTAAACAATTACGCATTCCGGACTATAACTTTGAAACCATAATACCCATAAAACGTCATAAATACATTGTCCTAAGTGAGAAGAGAAACCCTTTTTTTTTGGGTGGGGTGGGGGGGGGGGGGGGGGTCAGTAGGTTAAGGTTCATGGTCGCTATGACCTTATATGTAAATAAACATTCCGGACAATAACTCGAAATCATAAAACCCATACTCATGAAACTTCATAGATACATTGTCCTAGTTGAGAGGAAACCTAATGTTTTGGGGTCAATGGGTCAAAGGTCACGGTCGTAATGATCTTATATGGAAATACACATTCCGCTAAATAACTTTGAAACAATAACACTTCCACACATAGGGGAAAGGAGGAACCTTATTGATTTTGGAGTCGAAAGGTCAAAGGTCAAGGTCTCCAGGACATATATAGAAGTATGGATTTCGAGTGATAACGTTAAAATCATAGCATCAAAACTTTCTAGGTATATAATAGGTGTTCAACTTTTAACGTAACACTTTTGTTTAAGATGTTATATTTAAGCGAAAGGGATTATCATAAAAATGTATGATTTAGTTATATGAAACTGTCATTTAGAACGTATACATTTAAAAATAATCTCCAATTTCACGCGGTTCGCTTTAAATTACATTTTGAATTAGGTGCATACTATTTTCCAGTTTTAAAACTATATGTTTCTATTGCCGTAGAGTTTTACATTAAACCAAATAATTCCAAAAGTATAAATGTTGAATTTTATCGCAATATTAAGAAATTAATAACAGATACAATGTTAGTGATGATTTTATAAATTAACCAAAATAAGCATTTCATTCACATACCTGTTTTTACTGTATTATCACATACCATATCCAAATATCTAAATTTATATTTTTTTCATCCTTATTTGCAAATATATTACTTAGCCCCTTAATCTTAAGTTATATATTTGTTTTTTTTCTTTTCGTATAAGAAAGCAACTAATCTTATTTTTTATAGAGGAGGAAATCATAACAATGCCTGCAGCTGATGTTTCGAAATAGAAGTTATCATAAATTCAATCATTTTCAAAGTTGAATTTCATGTTAATTTTCGTTGAAATCTTGAAAACCGACAAATAGCAAAAAATGCATATTCTACATTTTTACGTTCAGATATGGACATAATTATCAGACTTCTATAACCTTAAACGACAATTTACAAGCAATTTTATTTCCAGTGGCCTACTTTGCCACTGACCGTTTCAAGGCGGTAGCCCTATTGTCAACCCTTTTGTGTTTGTGATGTCGTTTGCATTTTTTATTACTTTTGCCTTTTCGTTTGTCTGTTTGCGTGTTTGTTTTTGTATTTTGTGGTTGACTGTCGTCCTTGAATGCTGCTTTCCCTGTCCGATATGTTTATCATTTTTTAAATTGTATTGAAGTTATTTTTATAATTGAATATTTTGCTTCAAAACATCATTCTCTACCCTTTTTCAAAAGATACGGATGCAGCACAAGTAGGAAGCACATAAAAGTTCATGTCATAATGTTTTATATCAAAGGAATCATTTGACTGACATTAAAATCAACATATTAGACGAGAATGTCAATATATTTGATACAGTTACCAACTGAAAGTGTTACGTAATAAGTTGAACACCTCTTGTAGCCCTTGGTGAGAGATGGAACCCTATTGTTTTGGCGTCAATAAGTTAATGGTCAAGGTCTTTATAACCTCATGTGGCAATATGCATTCCACGTGATGACCATAAAACTTTATACGTACATTACCGTTGGTCAGAGAAGGGACTTTATTGCTTTTGGGGTCTCTAGGTCAAAGGTCAATGTCACCATTACATATTCCAAGTCATAACTCCAGGAGTATACCTACACTCATGAATCTGTGTAGTCACGTTGCCCTTGGTGAGAGGAGGAAGCCTATTGCTTTTTGGTTCAGTTCAGTGAAGTCGCAATAGTAGCACCTGCACTGGTGCATTTTAGCTGCAATGAGAATAAATTCTTTTTTACAATAAAACGTTTTCAACTGTATGTTTCTAAATCCAAAATTGTACTGAATATTAATGAAATATAAGCATTTCGGTATGCACGTCTACTTGTAATTGTGTATAAAAAAACTGTAGCTTTTTCAAGATTAAACTGTCGCACATGTGTAAAAGTGCTGCAAGAACCTGCAGCACTTATAAAAAGAAACGGTCACATCGCGATTTTATCTAAGGATTTTAAATACATTTAACTGGTTTGAAATTAAAGTATTGTGTAGTTTACTTACTTACAGTACCTAAACGCACATTGAGAGACAACATTTCACCTTGTGGATGGGATGATCGGAAAGAGATATTAAGAATATATATCAAAATTTGTCAAAATATGGTGTACACAGTGTGATGAATTGATGTGTAGGTAATTATTAACAATGACCAATGCATAGGACGAAACTAAAGCAGATTCCATTTGTTAAAATTAAAATACTTACGATATGAAGCTACTTTTCTACCCAAAACTCTCTTTGTTAACATTTCGTCTGCTCATAACGTTATATGATTCACCGGTGATCTCAACAAAACTGTGTCTAGTTATACTAAAGTACAGGTTACCTTTTCGCGCATTGTATGGATACATTTGATTTCTGTGTCTCTTTTCATAGCTAGGCGCCCTGCCGCAGTTCGTTTGAATGCTGTCTGTCCTTGGTTGTTCGCAAATAATTCTCTTTATATATATATAAATAAATATATATAATGTATTTTGTTATACAATACATATAGTAAATGGAATTAAAGAAAACAAGGTACCACATGCTGTCTGATATTAAAAACATTCTATACAGATCAGGTCAATGGGACCTTGACCTTTCACCTACAATCTCTCAAATAAAAGTGGTGTTTTTTTCCGGTTCGAGATTAAAGGTCGAATATGTTACTTGTAAAAGGAGAATAAAGCATTTCTTCATGACCAGCTCACAGTGACCTAGACCTCTGACCTATACCCAGATAAAAAATGGTTTGCATCAACGTGAGTAGTTGAGTAGCATTAACTTTCATTAACTTGACTGTATCTCTTTAATATAGCTTTCAATTTACAATGCAAATATCATTTTTCATGATCAGGTCAACTTTTCAACCTTCTAAACCCAAAACCAAAAGGGGTCGTTAGTAGTATAGATACTGAGAGTACCAGCGCAGTTTCCCCTCGCGGGCCTCAAACCCAAGCAACAGTAAAATATGCCAGCCGTGGTTATTAACTCAAGCATGCCATCATTTACATAAAAAAGTGAAAGTCATGCTTAAGTCAAAAGCCCCAGGCACATATTATTAGTTGCTCAAGCAGCCCGCTCAGGAAAACTCCGCTGATACTCTCAGTATCTATACTACTAATCAATCCGGTTTGCCATTTTAATAACATAACATAACATTTGCAACTCATTAAGCAAAGTCAGAAGGAACCGGGCAGTAGTCTTCATCATCGCTTTGCATATCATTTTTTACCAATGTAATTTGATTTTCCTTTTTCAAACGTATCAACCCACCTGAAGTTGCCAGTAGGTAACGGTTGACACATGGCCCACCCATACAAGTTATTAGCATCAAGATATATGATGTACTTGCTTTCTTTTTTCTTGTCATAGTTTTTCATATATTTATTGTTAGCCTGTGAATATCTATTTGCAATATAACTCGTACCACCTCTTAATCCTTTTTCCACAAACAAATATTGGTCAATATCAGTTATTAAATCCAGTTGGATACCAGTTATCTTAAGACATGTATCCCAGGCTAAACCAGGACTACTGAAGTAATGGCAAGGATCTAATTTGTAATACTCAATACACATTTTTCTAAAGTTTTCAAAAACATCACATCAGTCTTAAGATACAGATCATGATATTCTCCCATATTTTTAATCTTAAATGTTTTCCATATTTTTTTAGCGTGTTCATAATCTGCATCTGAAATGTGCTCATCATTTAATTGAGAATAAAAGCTATCTTTGCCAGGTAACTTAGTATCCTTGAAGCGTTCAAAACTGTTCATATAATCATAAGGATAAACGCCTTTTCTTTTTAGCAAGTCTAACTTTTTACCGCTATATTCTTGAGATATGTATTGAAACGACGGAACGTTTTTTACTAGATTATCTAATGATTGGGACATAAACTGAACATTATCAATAAATACTAAACTTTTTCCTAACATGAAGCCATATACTTTTCCATGTTATTCGGTATAACATTTATGTTTTGTTTAAACTTTCCGATGTCTTGCATTATGAAGTGAGAGTCATATCCTCTCAAGTTATGAAACACAACAGGTATTTTTCTAGTCAACCTGAAATTAATATTACATATGTCATGAGCGCTTCCTCTATACTTTCCAGTTATATGACAATGATCCCTGACTTTTCTGATGGAGTTTTTGTATGCCACTGTATAACCCGCGTCGCCTTTTTTGAGAGTTGTTGCAAAACCATTACCACAAATATGACATGATTTAGATTCTGACTTTTTCTTCCTGTGACATTACTAGATCTTTTTTAAAGTTTGCATTCATAGATTTCTTGCACCACTTTTCTTCTTCTATCATTTTTTCCAAAAACTTGTTAACAGCATTCGGACCTCTATACGTTACAACTGGTTTTGAATATTGATCATCATAGCAACAAACAACCTTATACCCATAACTACAATCAGTATGCTTTTGATATGCTTCTGTATGTGATTTTTTAGGATTGTTTGATGCTGAAGAAATACTTTCGGTTACTGCTTCAAAATCAGCATATATAACAAACGGAACCATTAGTTGCCTGTAATAGTTTTTAAACTTAACTTTTTCATCTTTGTTTGGCATTTTTATTGCTTGTTTTCCATTAAGTGAAAGACAATCAGGCTCATGCTTTTTTAGCACACGTTCTAATGTAAAGCATTGTAGGCATGTTTTACAAAACCATTTTCTTCCATTGTGTGCTGTTTGATTAGACATCAAACTGTTAAAGTTTTTAATCCATACGTAATGATTTTTTTCTTTTTCAGTGATTAAAAGCATATCACACGATTCTTTTGCTTTATTTTTTGATATGTGCAAAGGGTATACTTTTTCTATTTTTGGGATTTGGTGAATTGTAACAGGAAATGTTATTTCCTTGTTATCAAGATCATCAATATGATTTTTAGCTCTACTGGCCGAAGGCCAGCAGAGCTTATGGGATGCCGAGTTGTCCGTCGTCCGTCGTCCGTCCGTCGTCCGTTGTTAACTTTTGTCTCGTTAAGACAATAGGGCTTTCATCCAATCTTTACCAAACTTTAACAAGTTGTAAATATCAATGAAAGCTCGGACGAATTTGAAAACCAGCCAGATCGGCCAAGTAACAGCGGAGTTATGGCCCTTGATTTAGTTTAAAATGCTATATTGCTATATTTTGCCTCGTTAAGACGATAGGGCCTTCATTTTCAACCTATCTTTACCAAACTTTACCACATTGTTAATATCAGTAAAAGCTCGGACAAGTTTGAAAACCAGCCAGATCGGACCAGTAACACCAGAGTTATGGTCCTTGATTTAGTTCAAAATGCTATATTTCTATATTTTGCCTCGTTAAGATGATAGGGCCTTCGTTTTTCATCATATCTTTACCAAACTTTACCACATTGTTAATATAAATGAAAGCTAGGACAAGTTTGAAAATCAGCCATATCGGACTAGTAACAGCGGAGTTATGGCCCTTGACTTAGTTAAAAATGCTATATTTTGCATCGTTAAGACGCTAGGGGCTTCATTGTTCATCCAATCTTTACTAAACTTTATCAGATTGGTAATATCAATAAAAGCTCGGACAAGTTTGAAACCCAGCCATATCAGAATAGTAAGAGCGGAGTTATGGCCCTTGATTTAGTTAAAAATGCTATATTTTGCCTCGTTAAGACGATAGGGGCTTCATTGTTCATCTGATCTTTATCAAACTTTATCAGATTGTTAATGTCATTGAAAGCTCGAACAAGTTTGAAAACCAACAATATCGGACCAGTAACAGCGGAGTTGTGGCCCTTGATTTAGTTAAAAATGCTATATTTTGCCTCGATAAGACGATAGGGGCTTCATTGTTCATCTGATCTTTACCAAACTTTATTAGATTGTTAATATCAATGAAAGCTCGAGCAAGTTCGAAAACTAGCCATATCGGACCAGTAACAGCGGAGTTATGGCCCTTGATTTAGTTAAAAATGCTATAGTTTGCCTCATTAAGACGATAGGGGCTTCATTGTTCATCCGATCTTTACCAAACGTTATCAGATTGTTAATATCAATGAAAGCTCGGACAAGTTAGAAAACCAATTATTTATTTTTTATTTTTTTATTTTAATTTATTTTAATTAATTTTTTTTTTTTTTTGGCTCTATGTTGGACCAGTCGGACCAGTAACAGAGGAGTTATGGCTCTTGATTTAGTTAAAAATGCTGAATTTTGCCTCGTTAATACGGTAGGGCCTTCATTTTTATCTGATCTTTACCGAACTTTAACAGATTCTTTAGTTATGGCCCTTGATTTAGTTCAAAAGCTGTATTTTGCCCGAAACTTCCAAAAAAACATAAATGGCAGTCACTCGCTTCATTGATGTTATAAGAGCCATGTTAGCCAGTAGAGCGTCCACAGGCCCTCTTGGGCCTCTTGTTGTACTTTGTTATTCTTTGAAGATCTTTTTTAACAGGAAATTTATAAGCCAAATGGCACCATCTAAAGCACTCGTTATCTTTTTCATTTTTTATATTTATTAATCCTTTTTTAGCATTAGTAAGTTCTTTTGGTAAATCCAAATAAGAGCTACCTCGTAAAGGCTTATACTTTATTCGCTTTATATAGTGTGCGTCTAGTGTCTCAATTACCCAACCACTTCCTTTAGAAAGCAAATTGCCAATTCTATTTATAATTTCTTCCTGTGCTTTGTCTAATGCTTCTGATATTTGATTTTTGTTTAATATTATTACAGCCTTTGAGGCAAAGTAAGCTGTTTTGTATATAATATAAAAACCTCCTTTATGTTCTTTATCCATTGGTACTTTTTTTTTAAAAGTAAGTTTTACATCAATGCTTAATTTGAATCCGCCCGTTCTTTTTAGTTCTGCTTTGAGAAACTTTACTGCAGGATAGTGTACTTTTTGTAGTTGAACAATCGGATCATTACTACTATAAATATCTACATTAAAAACCTTGCTATACTGTTTTGGGGATGTTTCAATTTCTCGGATACTCATTATATAATATTACAAGAGATTATTTTTTAAGCCTATAATTATTTTATTTAATTATTTTGAAGTAAAATATTTATTTCCTGGTTAGATTATATTATTTTTATTTATCCATACAAAATGATATTAATTCCTTTTTCTAACAAAACATCATAGTGGGCAATAAAAGAAACTTCGTATAACTTTGGTTGGCAACTGTTTGCCTCTGAAATTTGTTTTTTACAAAAAGCATGCAGCTTGTTTATATCTCCTTTTTTATTTTCCATGACAGTTTTAGTTGTTTTACCATTGTTATGATTCTTTCTGTCAGATCTTGAAAGTTTGTAAAAACTATTAATTCTTTGTCAAGTTTACTCATATCTTCAAAATCAACCGTTTGGGCATATGCCATTTGATCTTCCTTAAAGATTTTGATTTTCTTTTCTACTTGTTCCATTATAATATATCATAAGATATTATTTTTTAAATCTGTATTTAAATATATAATGCTATATTATAATATAATGAATTGCAAATAGTGTAAAAGAGTTTTAGATATTATTGATCCTCCTGGGGTGTGCACAGATTGCATCTTATTTTACACAACTAATAAAAAAAAGCTTTGTAAATATTGCAACAGAACCAAGTTGTGTTACAAGTGTGCTTATGCATGTATAAATTGTAACGATACTTGTGAAGTTTTCGATAATGAGCGTGTTTGCCTTAATTGTGGCACTCACAATGGTTATAATTTATCACAGGTTACAACTACAGCCAAAAGAAAACTATTTACCACAGAAAGTATCATTTAGATAAATACTTGGTAGAATATGATTTGTCTTCTAAAAACAGACAAAGATTTGAAGATTTGTTTTACAAAATTGTAAAGATTTTGGATAAGCTAGAAGGTCAAAAAAGATCAATCAAATTTGAATACATTTTTCAGAAAATATTTAAAATATTAAAAATAGAAAAAGAAACAAAACCGATTAAAACAAAATCAACCAGAGAAAAGTACGATAGGATATGGAAACAAGTCGAATTACGACTGAATGCCATGACCGTTTAACTTGAATCTTTTCATAAACATTTTCAGAGGTTCTGTAAATTTATCATTCTTTTGAATCTCTAATATTTTATTGAAGGTAATCCTAATAACCTCTTCATCATTTTCTAGTCCTGTTGTTGTTTGGCCATATGATAGAAGTTGTTTAAAACTCCTATGATGTGTTTTTAACAAAGTCTTTTTTTCTGCTATTCTTGTTTTACTCACTAAAACAGCAACTACTGGAGGAACTGCACCAACTGCAGCCACGAAAACAGGAATTGCCGGAACCAATGCCAATACAGCAGTACAACCAATTATCCCACTGGCAATCTGTTATGTTGTGTTTATAATACCGCACAATTTATAACTGCGTCTGTATGCAGCTACAAGTCGAGTCAAGTGATCAATTAATTCTTTTTTGGTTTTCATGTATAATTACAGTTAGACAATAATTTAATTGAGATATTTAGAAAATAGTTGTTCGAGTTCCTTGGGTGATATTTTACCTATTTTTAATAATTGATCGATTATGCTAATACCTTTATTTATTAGCTGTGGACTATTATTTCCTGATTCGATACTTCCGCATACTAACTCTAGATCATTCATCAAATCATCAGGACTATTGTAATATTCAACATCAGCACAACCTCTTAAAATCTTCTTGAACTTTGAAGAACCTTTGTGAAATGGCAAACCAGATAATTCTGTTAGTTCCTTAAAAGCATTCTGAGACAGCTTTGAATAGGTTTTTCCATTGGTATAACGCTTTGTTATCAAGTCTATAAAATCATCGTCTACTTTTAGATCTAGCACAACTGCTTCTCTTTGTTTGGCTATAAGTTTGTGATGACCAACAAGCTTGGGTAAATCAATTTGTAACATTCCATAGTGACCATCTTTATCGACTTTGTAGGAATTTTTATTTTGTTGCATCCCTTTGCCAGTCATTTTTATAGTTTCGATAGCTGCTTGAATTCGCTCAGGCAACTTTTTCATATAAAAAATCAGAGCATTTGCCTCATCTGCTTTTTTATTAGATTCTTTTGTAAGCGAAGCCCCCTCTCTTGTTTGACGAGATCGGGGTCACCGAGCAATTTTGAATATTTAGTCTCACTGCTTCCCGCCTTATTCCACCCCTCTTTGAGTTTTTCTTCGCTGAGGTTCTTTACTCTTGTCCTCATACCTCTTATCTCGGGAATCAATTTATCATATATCTCTTCAGCCCTTTTAGCATATTTATCATAATCAGCACTTCCATCAGTAATACCTGATATTTTAGTTGGCATTCGCAAGCCATACTTATCAAGTACTTCTTTATTCATACCAGCATCCAAGTCAATATCATACACCGGTTTGGGTTCCTTAGACCTCGCATCTAGTTCTTCTTCTTCCCATTCTTCTTCTTCTATTTCTTTGTTCCCGGGATCAATTGATGTACGTTTTTGTTGGATTTTTTCATATAATTCTTCCGTGGGTTTTGGCCTAGGCTCTCTTTCCGGAGTTTTTCTTAATTTTGGTTTAGATTGTATGGACTGCCTTAGTTCTGCCATGAAATCAACCATCGGTGCTTGGTCTTTAGGATCTACAGTTTGATTGACAACTGGTTTTTTAACATGTGGTGGTGGTGGTGGTGGTGGTGGTGGTGGTGGTGGTGGTGGTAGTAGTGGTGGAGGCGGCGGCGGTGGTGGCGCTATAGCTCCACGATCAGGCGGGGCAAGTAATTGCGGACGTATTGCCTCAGGAAGAAGAGCCAACTGTTGACGTATTTTCGGAAGGGTCATCAAATGTTCAGCTAACCGTCTTGTTTGCTCTGTTATTTCGCTAGTTACAGGTTTAAATACTTCTGTGTATAAATCAGGACTAGCTCCTTTTTCGAGTCTTTTTCGGGTAACTCTATTTTCGTATTCTTTAACAAGCTCACTCGCTTTTTGCTTTTTATCTGCTAATCCTTTCCATTTTAACAAAGACATGTATAATATTAGGTTAGATTAAAATAAGATAAATTAAGATAAGTTAGGATAAGTTAAGACAAGTTTGCTAAAATATTGGAACAGTCGAAGTATCAGGTCTTATCACAAAAACTTGAAAAGATAGCAAAAAAGAATAAAATCCCAGTTGAAGATATATTAGAATGTTCAAATGATGAAGTTATCCCTGTGGATACTTTAGAATCAGATAACCAGAAGATAGTCATTTTTGATGATTATGTTTGTGAACGCAATCAAAATGATATTATTAATTATTTTATCCAGGGAAGGCACACAAATTGTTGTGTAATTTACTTGTCACAATCTTACTATAAAACTCCTAAAGACATTCGTTTGAACTGTTCTCATTACATCTTCTTTGCAACTCCAGTTAATCGTGAGCTTGGTATGCTTTCTAGAGAACAAGATATCAGCAAAGATCAGTATAAAAAAGCAACTGACAAGCAGTACGACTTTCTGTATCTGGATCGCCCGAGGAAGTTAGTAAAGCGTAACTTCAACGGCAAAATTTAATCTAATCATATTATATATAATGGGACTTTTTAATGATCTTGGTTAGGAAGTTACTACTGGCAGTGTTAATATTACAAACGTTGGTATTGTGCTGTCTGAGTATGTAAAACAAAAACATCTGGTTAATTATCTTATCTTTGAGACGTGATCTTGACATGGATAATAATAAAATTATCAATGTTGGTAATTCAGAAAAAGCAGGTGATGCAGCAACAAAGCAATTTACTGTAAGAAGAGTAGCAAAATTCATACGTGATTATAATATTGATAAAATTCCAGACATGATGAAAACTCTGACAACAGGTGTTGATGATAAACTAAGTCGGATACAAACAAAGTTACAAGCAAACCGCGAGAAAATGATTGAAATTTAAAACGGATTGAAAGATGAAATAAAACTTCTGGGTGATGCTTTGAAAGAGTTAGAAAAGAAAGAAGATGTATTGGAAGACTGTGAAAACTTCAAGAAATTAAGTGAACAAATAAGATCTGGTGTTCAAAATATTAATACACGGATCGGGGAAATCAACAAACTAATGGTTGACAATAATGAACTAGAAACTGCTATTGCTGATGCTTCAAAACAAATGAGAACTGCTTTTACTACCGAAATAACTCAAATTAAAATATTACATGAGCAGATAAACACCAACGTTGCCGATATCAACAAGGAATTTGAAGACATCAAAAAGAAAATGGTTGACGGTAAGTCGCTGGAAACTGCTCTGAGCAAACTGGTTGACACTGATAAACTTGAGACTGCTATTGATGATGCTTCAAAGCAATTGAAAGCTGCTCAGGATGAAAGAAGTAAAGTTTTTGATGGTGAAATCGCTTTTCTTAAAGAGCATAATCAAAAGTCTGATAGTCGGCACACAGCAGTTATTGGTATAATTGATGGGTTGAAAGTAAAAGTAGACTATTTTAGTCGGATTTTACTTATCGAATACACGACAGATGGAATAAGTATTATTCAAGATTATGCTTATCGTGATATTAGTTTTGTGTCATACCTGACGCAAAAAACACTTGAAAGAACCAAACGTGATAATTTTCTCGAAGCGTTTACTTTTGTAGCCAATCCACTTATAAAAGGTGAGGAATATTATAAAAAAGATTGGAAAAAATATTATCCGGGTGAATTAGAAATACTTAAAGAAGGCCGTTATGTATTTGAAATAGATGTTACTTATACAGGAGCAGATGTAGAACAATTCTTGATTTATACACACGATAGCGGGGCAAATAAGTATCTTTACCCGGTAAAAAAAAATGACAAACGAATAGTAAAATAAACATTTGAATTATATATCAAACTATCTACTATTTATTTCAGATCAGATATAAAACACAACACTACACAAGTTTTCAATTTTGAAAAATCAAGTTATAAACTATTTTATTTAGGTGATTAATTTTATCTACTGATATGTATAATGTAACAAAAAATTCTATTATCATCAGAAAAAGCGTCAATAATTAATAGCTCAAATACACCGAGTAATTTTACAACTGTATTTGACAGACCATTAATATTAGGCAGGAACAAACAATATGGTATTGGGCTCGATAAGATTAATTCCATGACTTACTCATGGTATAATATTAGCGAAGATTTTAATAACAAAGTGATAAGGTATCACAATGGGACAGATTGGAACAGTATTATTTTTACAAATGGAAATTACAGTTATGCTGATATCGATAATTACATAAAAGAAACATTGACTGTAAACAATGATTTAACTGATAACTCGCCTGTCCCGATAAGAATTGAGTTTGATTTATCAAGTTTCAAATGTTTAGTTACCATTAATAATAATTTCATGCTTGATTTAAGAGAAACAAATTTTCACACCTTTATCGGGTTTGACAAAGATGCAGTTATCAGAGAAACTAACTTTGGAACTGTGACACCAAACATAACAAATTCTATTGATACATTGTATATCCACTGTGATTTGATAAGTAATTCTATTGTTGACGGATCATACGGGGATGTCATTTATGAAATAAGCACAGCTGATCTTACGAGATCATATCCTTTCAAAGATGAACCGATAAGAGTCGGGTTCTGTGAAGTAAACAAAACAATCATTAACAGTATTAATATTTACATTACCGACTTCTCTGGCAAAACTATTAATCTTAGTGGTGTCCACACATCATTTCGATTTGTTTTGAAGGAATTAATGTAACATAAGTTATATGGCATGTTTAAAAAAAGTTTATGACACTAGGACGGGAACATATACTCAAGTTGACCGATTAACTGGAGCTGGTATATTTGACATTTTTTCAAAAGTCGGATCAAAGATATTTAGTGAGTCTTTGAAAACAGCAGGCAAAAAAGCATTAGAAACTGCTGGAAAGTGGTTCTAAAAAACTTGGGGATGAAGTAGGAAAAATGGCTGCTGATAAGTTAGTTTCAGTTATTAAACCTAAACCAAAAGGTGAGATGATTTTAAAAGAACTTTCAAAGGATGCCGCAAAAGATGTAGCTAATGTTGCGGCTGATGATATAATTGAAGAAGATGTAAATACAAAAATTAACAGATTACTATCCGGAAGAGGAACCAAAAATATTAATGCGAGAATTAATCGATTAATTAATAAAAAATAATCTAATTACTAGTATACATAGATGTTTCGAAGTGATAAATATAATACTAGATATGAACATGTACCTATTCAGTTAGATACCCCCATAACACAACCAGGAAATAATACCAGGCAAATGAAAAGTGGTTATCAGTTTACACTAAATGACAGAAGTTCTTACTTTGATTGGTATAACGCATATTTTGAAATCAGTTTTCGCGTAAACAAACTTACTGATGGGGCCAATTTCATAGACACTGACAGAATTGCTTTAATTAACGATGCAGCTTCATTGATTGATCAAATGCAAGTAAAGCAAAATCGAAAAATAGTTTACGATGGAAATAATCTTCACAGATTTGTTAATGTCAAAAGCTTGCTTGAATTTCTGACGATTATGCAAAGACAACCGGTACAAACGAATACTTTTATTTAGATAACGGCTGATGCAGAATCTCGAAAAAGACGAAGATACCTATAATTTTGCTATTCGTCATGCTTTAATCATAACTAATCAAATAGTTGACTCTATAATCCCATTAAATAAATATTCCTTCTTTGTAGGTTTGGAAACAAACATGCTTCCTCCTAGTCAGATTCAAATCAGCTTGCAACTGACAGATGATAATGTGTTAATTTTTAAATGAAGTGGTGATGATGGTCGTGTATTTATTAATAAAGTAGTTTTGTGTGGATACCCAGAATGATATTTAACTCAGATGGTATAAGTTATGTTATGACAAATCATATGACATCAACAAGATGGACTTACCTCCATGAAATGATACAAGAAAGAGGAAGTTCTCAACTAACTGAATCCGTATTTAGAATAACAGCTGGTGTTAAAAATCCCAAACATGTGTTTGTTTTTATGCAAAGGGCCGACAAGAGTTCTTCTCAAACACAAAATCCTCATCTTCTGGATACGTTTAAGGTAAATGCTGCTAATACTAATTGCTATTTACAATCAGCTAGATTGGAAGTTGGAAATGGAGTTTATTATCCAGAAACCGAATATAGTTATGCTAATATCATAAGAATATAAAATGTTATTAATTATTCTTACAAACACAATGATTAAAACACTGGAACTTTACTCAATGTGGGTAATTTTAAAACTTTTTTCGGAATGATACATTTTGATTTGAGTTACAAGGAAAATGAAGTCAGTATTGATCCAAAACAACTAAGTTTGAGATATAAGCTAAATATACCTCCGGGGGCTCCTCATAAAGTTTATGCTCTGGTTCTCTATGAAGTAGATGTAGTTATTGATACTGTCGGAAATGAACTATTTATTGTTTAATCTAACTTATAATATATATGACTTACGTAAATTATTCAGTAAATTTATCAGATGGGCAAAAACAGAGTTTAGCGAGGGCTTATGAGGATAAGAGTGAATTAACACTCAGGTTAAAAAATAACCAACTAACTGGGAATTTCCCCTTGTCGCTGACAGCTACCCAGATTAACAATATTAACAAAGCTAAATCTGGTGGACGGGGATTAGACATAAATATATCAAAATCGCAAATGATGTCTCAGTCTAAAAATGGAGGCTTTTTAGGCGCGTTAGCTGGTTTGTTAACTAAAACAATATTACCAACAGCTGCTAGATTTGCTCCAAAGATATTAGGACCTCTAGCAACTGGGGCACTTAGTGGTCTGGCAAGTACTGGAATTGGTAAAATATTTGGAAATGGAATGGTAACTGTTCCTGCTGATAAAAAACAAACACTTTTAAAATCAAATAAAATAACAGCTGCACAAAAGAACAAAATAGCAAATTCAAAAGGTTGCTGCACTATTAAACTAACAAAAACAACTGCAAGACGTACTGGCAAGTGCTTCTAGTAATAAAATGGCAAATGTTCCTAAAACGGTTACTGTTCCCAGTGATAAAAAACAGCAAGACGTAACAGCAACTATTCCCAGTGATAAAAAACAAACACTTCTCGTATCAAATAAATTAACAGCTGCACAAAAAAATAAAATAGCAAAGTCAAAATGTTCCTGCCCTGTTAAATTAACTAAAAAACAACAGCAGGACGGGGGATTTCTTGGGCTTCTTGCATCATTGGGAATTCCGTTGATCGGATCTCTTATTAGAGGCTTGACTGGAAAAGGTTTGCAAGTAGATAGAAGAGGACAGGGACTCAGAGTTGATCGTGGAAATGGTTTACAAGTAGACTCACAAATTAGACCATATAGAAGTATTCCATTTATAAAAAAAAAAAATTAAAAATGAACCTATCTCTAACTTAAACATAATAAAGTGGGTTAAGCAGTTAGGCATACAACAATTTAGTGGGGTGTACAGCAAAAACAAATTGCCGACAAAACAAAATAAACAAGAATGCGGTATTATTAATCTTGATGATCATATTGGACCTGGCACACACTGGACTTGTTACTGTAATAATTATTACTTCGATCCGTTTGGCTTGAGCCCACCAAAAGAATTTTTAACTTACATACCTGATATAAAATACAACACTATTCAATACCAAGATAAAACAAGTGTCCTGTGTGGATATTTCTGCCTATTCTTCATTAAAAAGTTACAAGAAGGAAATAGTACGTATGATATTCTTTACAAATTATTAAAGCCTTACAAACCAGTAAAAAATTAAAACATCATAACATCATATTTTGTAAACGAAGTTTAATCTAATCATATTATATATGAGTTATTGCATAAAAGAAAAAAAAGTTACTAACAATGTTGATCCTAAGTATGTTTTAGCAAAAAATGGTAAAAAAATGTTAAGAGCAACTTGTGCATCTTGTGGTATTACTAAAACAAAGTTTGTTAAAAACACAGAAGGTGGTAATATTGATATTCATAAAGCTATGCTTCCTCTGTTACCTAAAAAGGGGTTAACAATTCCTGGTTATAAATATTGCGGTCCTGGTAATCCACTTGATAGCGGGGAACCAGTAAATGAATTAGATGCTGTTTGTAAAGATCATGATTATTGTTATGACGAAAATCCTAGTAATAAATGAATGTGTGATAAAAACATGCTTGCTGGTTTGACATCTAGTAAGTCTAAAACTATTGGATAAAAGATTGCTAAAAATTTGATAGTTAAACCAGTTATTAGTACTAAATACAAACTTGATCTTGGAAACTCAAAAAACTAGAAAAGGCGTTGAAATGGACTGACAAGTTAGCAGATGAACTTCATAGACCTATACGAAGAAAGTTCACTCAACGTCGCGTGATTGTTAATGAAATTGATAAAATATGGTCTGCTGATTTGGTTGATATGCAATCGTTTTCAAAGTACAATAAAGGTACTAAATATTTGCTTACTGTTATTGATGTATTTAGTAAATTTGCTTGGGTTGTACCCGTTCCAAATAAAACTGGTTTAGAAATTACCAAAGCGTTCAAACAGATAATCAGTACAAAAAGACAGTGTAAATTGTTGTGGGTTGATCAAGGTGTGGAGTTTTATAATAAGACGTTTAAGCAATTCCTTAGTGACAATAATATCGAAATGTATCACACTTTTAATTTCGGAAAAGCTGTAGTAATGAACGATTTAACAGGACATTAAAAGAAAAGATGTGGAAATATTTTACAGCTAACAATACAAATACATATTTAGACGTGTTGCAAGAAATGGTTGACAAGTATAATAACACAAAACATCGGAGTATTAAAATGACGCCGATTGAGGCTAGTGATGAGAAAAATAAAGGAACAGTGTAATTCAACTTGTACGGAAAGATGAGAAGTAATCAAATTAAGCCAAAGTTTAAAATAGGGGATAATGTTAGAATCAGCAAATATAAAAGAACGTTTGAGAAAGGCTATACTCCAAATTGAACTGAAGAAATATTTGTTGTTGATGAAATTCAAAACACAAATCCTGTGACATACAAAATAAAAGATTTAAACAACGAAAACATTGATGAAAGCTTTTATGAATTAGAAATGATAAAAGCAAAGCAAGAAATATTCAGTATTGAAAAGGTAATACGACGTGATTATAAAAAGAAATTAGCACTAATAAAATGGGCTGGTTATAATAATAGCTTTAACAGTTGGGTATCATTTAAAGACATTCAGAACATTAAAACGTAATTGTACAAAACTTCAAGGGCCTTTAAAGCATGTGCTGTGTATTTAGTGTACTAAACTGTAGAGTGTTAATCGATATCGATATTAAGTTTAAATCTTAAAGTGCTTGAAACGTCACTTTGTATCAACCAATCGATAAAGGTTCGGCCTACCTTTTAACACTGTTTTACAGGTATATAAGGCAGTGAAATAATGCAGTCTAGTCTCACTCTTAACACGGTGACATACCCTGTTTTGGGAATAGAGACCTGAAAGAGTGAAAGTTGAAAGCGATACTTTGTATTACGCTTTTAACAAGAACGTTTATATTATAAACGGTCACGTGACATAGCAAACGTTTATTTTATAAACGGTCACGTGACATAGCAAACGTTTATTTTATAAACGGTCACGTGACCTCGGAAAAAAATGATATGCAGAACGATGATGAAGACTACTGCCCGGTTCCTTCTGACTTTGCTTAATGAGTTGCAAATGTTATGTTATTAAAATGGCAAACCGGATTGATTAGTAGTATAGATACTGAGAGTATCAGCGGAGTTTGCCTGAACGGGGCTGCTTGAGCAACTAATAATATGTGCCTGGGGCTTTTGACTTAAGCATGACTTTCATTTAGATTTTTTTTATGTAAATGATGGCATGCTTGAGTTAATAGCCACGGCTGGCATATTTTACTGTTGCTTGGGTTTGAGGCCCGCGAGGGGAAACTGCGCTGGTACTCTCAGTATCTATACTACTGTCGTTGTCTCGCCATGGGTTTGGAACTAATATTCTAAACTACTCTTAGATCAATCTGACCTTGACATTTGACATGCTTATATAAAATAAATAGGGATTGTTCTCTTACCATTGGGAGTATACTTTGAGGATTCAAGAGTGTAGGTAGGTTTAATACTTTAGGACTGTCATAAGTTAAAATGATAAATATTACATGTCTGAAACATTTCTAAGTTCCAAATTGTGAAATTGACTATGTCGACGTTACGTCCCGTGAAAATGTCGAAGTTAAAGATTACGTAGGAAGTAAGTCTATAAATAGAAAATAGAGAATGATTACGTCCTAAAATTACGGGCGTACTCGAGACGTACCTTTTGAAAAGTACGTGTACGGCTCCTTTCCACCTAGAATGTTCAGATTAAGTCCATAGTACGTCCATATTACGTGTCGTTTACGTCTCATTTTCGTATGTCATAGTAACCCATGAACGTGACAGGGGTAATCAAAATGAAGCTTGTTTTTCAAACATATGCCCAAATTTCAAGTGCCTATCATTTCATATTAAGCACGCAAACATATATTCTGTTTCGTATGCTGCTACAATTACGTCAATACAGAGTGTATGTTAAGTAATAGATAGAGTCTGGTCTCAGCGAGTTGGCTTATTTAAACACCGAGATGGGCGTAGCCCATCGAAGTGTTTAAATAACCAACGAGCTGAGACATACTTTATATTTTTTGTAGTATGGTGTACTAAGTAATACTGTGACGTCATAGTGACCGTACTCTAAATTCCAATATCCGGTAGTTGTAGTACGGTATAGGCACGCGCCTTTAGTTACCCTAAATTAAACGATTTAATGCTCTGCATTCATCAAAGGAAATGTCACCGACCATGCTACAAATGCTTACGTCATATCCGCTATCTTAAATTAATAACATAACAAAATATGAAACAGTTACTAAACTGCTCTGTAAAAAAATGAAGTCATATGGGAGGGTCTAAAGTTGTGACGTCATTTATTGCCACATTTCCGCATGACCCAGGCATGCAATCTCTAGAACACACTGTCGGTTACGTGAGATGGTGTAGCCTTTTTCAGTCACAGGGTAGATATTTTCAAGATGGCGGATAATGACAAAAGTTGAGAGGTGAGTGTCGTAGAAGTGTACTTGCTATTTCTCTGTTTCGCCTTTTAGAGACATGCCACTTATTCCCATAGGTGAACGAATGAATATTCTATTGCAATGTATGCCTAGATAAACATATTTCGACCCTCTTTATCGCTTCATTTCCAGCTGTATAAGCTGTATACATGCCAGCGTCTATGAAAACAAATAAATAACACACAAAAGAACATTTTGACTATGCATAGTTTGTTTTAGAGGCGTATAATGCGTTTAAACAACAACGTCACTGGGTAGCCATTTGTATGTGGGTTTTATTTTGCGAGAGATGGTGTAGCCACTGCATATTTGAACCGATTTAGACACAAAGAAAAACATCATTTTGGTCACAGAGTAGAAACATCTAAAATTGTTTGGACACAGTTTAGACACATGTTCAATGAAGAATGCTTCATATGAAATAAGGCGTTATTGTTATTGAGTTTCTTTTATTGTTATGGTTAAGCATGGTTAAGCATTGTATCTAGCATATCTATTCCCCTTCATTGCATGGATCATGCATGTTCCCTTACCCTAATCCTAACCGCAGGTTTCGACCTTTTTTGGCCATCTTGGATGTTGTTTGGACCTAATTTTTACAAATCTGAAAAGCATTCATCTAAGGATCATCCATGTGAAGATTGGTCAAAATGTGGTTTCTGAGGAGCAGTCGTTTGAAGCTGAGGCTGACGACTGACGGAAGACGGACGAAGAGTGATCATAATAGATCACTTGCTGTCTTCTCCACTCTTCCTGTTGTGTATCGTCTTTTTCATCGTATAGTTAATTTTCTCTTTGTACAATGCGGATCTATAATGCCATTGCGTCTGGGTGCTATGATTTCTATATTACCATTTTTTCATTATCAAAAATGGTATTAGTGACTCCATTGCTTCGACAATGATTGTCTCAGTAGGGTGTGTAATTATTTGTTTTTAATTTCTATCACCAAATTGGGGGTCCGTTTATTCTCCCCGTCATAGATGCAAGAGGGTCGGGGAGGGCTATCCCTCTATGCACCTTACAATATATTATGCATACAATTATAGGCAATATAACGTTAAAAATAGTTAAATGTAATTTGTAGAAGATTTATTAACTGCGGTTTTTTCTTTTTACCTATTGTTGAGGTCATGATTGGTAATTTGTGTTTGAGAACATTAATTACAAAAATATTGTGATTGTTAAAATGTCAATGGATACTTGTACACCATATCTTAAGTATAATTACCTTTCATTGTTAGTTCTGTTATTTTAGTTTAAAGACTTGATGTGTTCTTTTTTATCTTTCGTAAGTGGAGATAACTTGTAAAACATTGTCTTGTTTATTTTAAAACTGTTGCCACTGCAGTTCCTCTTTTAACGCTTCTAGTTTTTTTGAAAGACATTCTTCTGTTAAATAGAGCGTAAAGCCTTTTCAATTGGTTCCTGCGTTGTACACAGATATTTTCCGAACGATTTCGGGGTAGAATTTATGTCCGTGCTCAAGTCAAAACGTTCTACTGTGGCCTGTCTGAACAGTTTGTCAAGTGTGCTTTGCTGTACCTACTGGTTTGGGTTTTATTTTCCCCATCTTTCTTGTCACTATGCTTATTGCTTTCTCCGGTTTGTGAAACCACAGACCACTTCAAGTCATTCAAATCCTCACCGGCTGTACCATCGACCTTTGGTTTACGTTGTTTTTTGTCTGGTTTGGGGTTTTAATCTGGTTTTGGAGCCATGATGTGTTGAAGTCGTTATTATATCACAATATCACAATGTCAATAATATAACTTACGTGTCTAGTTCTGTGTAGTCTATAATGTTATCCTTAGTTGTCTGTAGTTTGTTAACAGTGCACTGAATACTATTTACATTGTTTACATTGCATGTCATGGAACGCACGTTTTTCTCGTGATAGGTTCACTGCTGTGTATAGAAGGAAAACAATCTTCACTTCAAGCCCCTTTCTTTCATGTAGTCCTAAATCTGCATCTCAGAATATTACCTACATATATCCAAAAGTTATTAGTCCATCACATATATAAAAATATAATTTGTGTATGGTTCTAAAAGCTTATAGAAAACTGTTTTTCGTCCCATTATAAATCAACGCGTCATCGCGCTTTAACGGCCTTGACCTTCCTCCTCTGAAGTGAAGCAGAAATGTTTTAGCATATGATTGTTAAAATAATGTTTAGAGCATTTAACCGCATACTAACACGTTTTAGGCTATCAAAACAGCCAGGAACAGACGTGTCGGTTCCATACCACGTTTTGAGTTACATACACTTCAATGTATTCTGTTATGTTTGAAAAGACGAATACAAACCAAGGGCATTTTATAACACTTTTGACTTTTTTGTTTCGCATTTTATTTAAAAAACAATTCTCATTTTCAATTATAAAAATAACACTATATGTAGCACAAATGCTTTTAAAATGTCGTTTAAGGTTATAGTAGTCGGATATGTCCATGTCTGAATGTAAAAAAAGTGTAATATGCATTTTTTTGAAATTTGTCGATTTTCAAGATTTCGGCGAAAATTAACAGGAAATTCAACTATGAAAATGATTAAATTTACGAAAGCTTCTAGTTCGAAACATCAACTGCAGGCATTTTCAGGAAATAGGTTTGTTGAGGTATACATTCCAACAGAATATTCATTTGTTCACCACTGAGAATAGGTGGCATGTCCTTAAAAGGGGAAACATAGAAAAACAACTTTGTCATCATCCGCCATCTTGAAAATGCCTACCATGTGACTGAAAAAGGCTTCACCATCTCAAGTAACCGACAGCGGACACCTTATCGTATACTACTGATGTATAACTGAATATTATTATATGAAAAATGATGGACATCAAATGAAAGACAATTTATTTTTATTATTAAACTTTCAATGACTTAATTAGGAAGGACACATAATTCTATCATTGTTTGAATAATTTGGTACCCGAATTCACTGTAGGTTACTTGAAGGGACAGGAGACGATCTGGCAGATATATGGGTGTCTATTCAAAGCGAATAAAACCATCCTAAGTGTTTCAGCTTCATATTCAATGTGCATATAAACTAATCCCAATAATACGTCAGAGTTAATTATTGTTAATTAAATAGTTAGGTCTTTAAAATTCATTACGTGGTCCGAGTATTAACTTTCATACCCCATCCAACCCCTTCTCCAAGAAGAGAAAACGGGGTTGGCTATGGTATGAAATAAAACCTTAATTTCGACTTAAAAAGTTCGCATATTGTAAAATTAAAACATTTAATAGGCAATTTTAAAGAGGTTATCGCATTTTTTCAGTAAAAAATGTTTTTAAACGTGTTTCATTGTCGAAATATCCGTTATAAAATCTTGCTAATATAAGCTTTCCCATAGCTTAATGGAATTATGGCGAGACCACGTAATGTCGACGAGTCTGCTAGATTGTATTATGTACATCTTTTATATGAATTATTCTGATGGGTTAAAACTGTCTTGTTTCGTGATCTTAATGCACTTTAACGGCTCACACCACCAATAATTATCCATACGGTTCCATTGTAATGTTTTTGTTCGTGACATAGAGATTAACAACATTTGCTACATGTCGTTATGCTTAAATAAATACAGTTTCAAATCCATTGATCCAATATCTGCAATTTAAAACACAATTAACAAATATTTACTGGGTTAAATTTGTTTCAAAGGTGTCACAAATATCCAACCCCGTCGTGATTAGACCCATGGTGTGTAAAATGGGGCAGAATTAGCTAGACATCTTATATCAACATGTAATGTTCTGGGACCCTTCCTAAAAGGCTGTAGATTTAGAACATGCTAAGGATAAATCAACGTATGCAATGGAAAGTCTTGTAAAATGTAAGAAAGAGGAATTATTGTTTGTGTCTACCTTCCTTATCCGTGAGTAGGTGAGTATTCAAGGGCAGGTAAAAGTGATGTGATTCCTTTATCGAATTATATGTTCAGCTGTTAGCAATAGTAACCTCATATGTAGTATTATTGTTTATTAAATGAGAAAATAAATCTGAGCCGTCGAGTGTTCCAGCCCAAACATTTTGTTTTATCTGTATTTGGATTTACACCATTCTCTCTTTCAGATCGCCTCTCTTTATTTTGAATTAAAAAATAAAGAATTTTAAAGGAAAGTTACCCAATACAAACGTCATTATTTCATTTGAAATTAAATAATATTCCTCCTTCATTTCATCGTTCATTCCTATTCCCATCTTATTTGCCTAATTACCATCTGTCACACATGTTATTTGCCTAATTACCATCTGTCACACATGTTATTTGCCGAACTACCATCTGTCTTATGAAACATATTGAACATTGAGAATTACCGGTCAAAATGTTATTGAGCGTGATATGAGCCGGAAACAGACGAAGACTGGACCCCTACCAGGAGGCACAAACGTGAATATTTCTACCTTATTCAGTATTTAGAAATTATAAAAATATACTTCTTTTATAATTTCAGTTGTTGAGTCCGTGCTGAATAGAAGACATAAGTTAGAAGGCTGTCAACTTATAGCGAAACGACTTATTACGAGTACCACCGAGCTGCTATTGACTGGTATACCAGAATCGGTATCAGAGGAAAGCCTTGGACATTTCGCAGAGGCCAAGATGAAATTGGATGTCGATCATGTCCTTTATAACGAAAACAGAAGTAAAGCCATTGTAAAGTTTAGGAACAAAGTGGGTAAGATTGTTTGTCAAATTAATTAAGACGATAAAGGGCATTATTCACGAATTAGGGCAGATAATGTTGATAATGCTGTGCGATGTGTATACATGTGTAACATGACAGACACATTTATTGTTTTAATCCGATGCTTAACGTGTTCACAGAAACAACTTATTTGAAAACATCTCCCTTATGACTAAATGTATACCACTAACATAAGCCATTGCTTACATACATAAACACTTTGAAGACTATTAATGACGCCAACTTCCAGTAAATTTAACTTAGTGCAGCATTTTAATGGAATACCATGTTAATACTGTTGGTTACATGAGTATCCCAAATAAGTTGAAGCGTCAGAGGTAAGCTATTAAGATCACTCTTTGCCGGAACATCGTCGTTTGTCATAAACATTTGCTTTATTTGATTTCACCTTAAACACAGTCGACCAATGTGACCAAATTTCATAAATATGAATTTTACAAATGCGACCTTCCCTAGTAAATTAAATTAGGACAAAGCAACATTCAAGATGGCCGCCAATACTAAAAGTAGCAAAAAAGACATCTTCTTGTCAAGAAACATTTTCCACGGTTGTTTATTCGGAATATATCGCTAGACAAATATCAGGTTTGTAAAAGATTAAGTCTATTGAATCAAAAATAGTGTCGCCGCCCAGTGAGTCCACATTTGCATTGGGAGATTTCAGATTTTTTACATAAACTGATAAAGGGAACAACTTGAAAACCTGTCTTTTCTTAAAACACAAAGCATAGAGCTCTCTTATAAATTATGTAGCTTTAATTATACTCTAGCATGTTTGTTTAACTTGGTAGCCTTGGATACAACTTGCATGTATTATCGCCCAAGAGCTTTTACATAGAAAACTCGCATTCCGTGAAATTACAAGAGCTAGAGGTCGTATATGTATCATGTAGCATACAAATACGATCTCCCCAAGCTTGTTTTTTAAATACTGAACATGGGTCAAAGTTGGTCCCATTCCCATTCTCTGAATAAAATTACAGTTCTTATTTTTTTCAAGTAAAATTATTATTTTATTCCTGGGCCAGTCTTGTATAGTGAATACTCTTGATACATATTTTTGTCTGATATGTAGCTCGCTGTTATTGCATGCAGAATAAGTTTAAAATAAAAAAAATCTTCTTTTCTAGACATGCAATTGCTACTGTTTGGATATATTCAAGTGTCTGCATCATTACAAACATCTAGAGACTGTTTCATTTATTGTCTAACTGGCGTTAAATGTCACGTTATACAATACTGTGATAAGCTTATGACACGTTAGGGATTAATTTATTTTGGTCAATTTATAATTCAGGAGACGTTCTTGATAACATTTGCAACAAGCGTCAAGCTTTATTTAGAAGTGCTTATGACTTGTCCACGCTCTATAGTATTACAACCTGCTTACCCCTACAACGTTACCAATGAAAAGCTTATTGCTCTCATTCACTAACTTTTGCTAAAGCAAAAACTACATGTTTGGCCTGTAACAATATTAAAACCTTTTTTACTAACGTCAATTTCACCATGCAGAAATAACTGGTAATGTCTATGATATGAGAGAGGATGTCAATGTTGATGCTGTTTCTTATCTACACTTAGATAGGGATGTTCCCCGAGCAACTTCCTATGGCGTTGAGGTTTCTAAACTTGTTAATTTTTCTAGAGCATGTAGTCGAGTTGAGGACTTTAATATTCGTAACCTTTGTATAACTCAAAAGCATCAGGACTACCTGTACTTTAAAATTTGAAAAACTGTGTACAGTTGTATTATCGTAACCCTGAACTTCAAATTTAAAGTAATTTAAGAACTGTTCTGCGACAAGGACTGTCACAACCCAACTTCTATAGTGACGTGAATTACAAAGTTCGTCAGATCCCTGGTCATATCTTGTTCATACAATCTGTATTAAACTTGTCAAAAGGTTAATCAAAAGAGGTTACGACCCTATTATTTTGCAACGCACTGCATGTTTAGTGCTTAACCCATTAACAATTCCTGTCCTGTCTTATTCGTAATGATTTATTTTCTAGTATCGATGGCTTCTGCTAAGTCATTGAGCGAAATTTTGTTTTTGAAGGTAGTCCCGTATCGTCATACCTCCATATTCTAACAAATGTGACTGTTCAGCAAACTTTTCGATAAATAGCGTAAAAGAGAAAATATTACCATTGTTATCCATTATATCATTAATAAATAAAATACCTTTATCATACAATATTTTATAAAAAGCACTTGACCTTCCAATCTTAATGTTATTATTGTACCATAACCGTTGTGTTAAGAACTCTTTACATGACAATAGTTTTTTGAGCATATAGCAGAATTCTAAGACTTGTGTAAACATCCTTCCAGAAGACGAAAAATAGTACATTGGATTTCCATACATTTTTTTATACGTATTCAAAAAAAACGTCTTCTGATCCACGTTAATTTCAGTGATTATATGAACAGTTTAATATTGATCATTCTAAGTCCACCATAATCATAGTCTTGAGTTACAACATATCTCTTTATTTTGTCTGGGTGATTATTCCAGAGGAAATTAAAACACATGTTTTGCAATAGTGTGACCTGGTTCTCATACAAAATAGTTCATTCCTTGGTTCAAATCCCAGTGGATTCATTGGTTATGATAATCATTATTACTATTGTTTACATGCTATTTGTTTTTTGCGCAAGCTGTTATAACCTCTTTAGCCAGTATAACGATACAGACTCTCATGGGTCTCATGTTTTTTACTTTAAACAGCCATTGTTTGGACAATTCACAGCCCGTCGTCCAAGTTATCCACTAGTATTCACTTTTGTCTGTAATGGCGGATTACCGAAAAAAGGTCATAATGAAAGTAATCGACCGAAAGCCGTGAAAACAATGCAGACTGGCAAAGCTAGACACTTCGCTCGTTTGCTTGATTGCCAAAAATTAAAAAGGAAACATTTATATTGCCCTTAACCTCAAATTATTCATCTATAACGACATTGTGTCGGCCATTTTGACTGTCACCTGCGTTCTTTATTCATGTCCGGAATTTAACTCGTCCGGCCTGCTTATCACTTTTTAGGACGCCCTATGCTACGCGGATTCAGTACCAAAGTCGCCCCCGACCACAAATCAGTAGTGTTATTACTTACTGTCCTTTGGGATCATCAAGCCCGCATCATAGTTTTTTGAGTATATGCGAGTTATACTGGTTCTCGAGGGCCGTAGGCCCGAGAGCGCAGTATAAATCGCATACGAGAAAAATATGCTATAAATGTTTTGTACCATAGCCATTTATCCAACTACGCATGTGCAAGAAGTTTTAGTGCGTTGCAGTTTTCAGTAAAAATAACAGCTCGATCCAATCAAGAAATAGCATTATCACGCGGCTTGAGCATGATTTATGTTTTGATTATTTGCAGCCAACCGCCTTTGTATATTATTGGGCAAATCCAATGTCAAAGAGTGCTGTTTTGATAATGGGTAGTCGTGTTTTACATATTTGATTGACAGAGGTTGTGTGTCAAAGTTGAGTAGACCGTGGTATAACTGCCGAATCTGTCATTTATAGCACGGCTGAAATATATCGGCATTTATAGCACGGTTTAGGCTCAGACCTTCAGGTTTATGAACAATATATCATAAGCAAAAAAAAAGAAAAACCATGAGAGCTATGGTACAAAAGTAGATTGTACCATAGCTCTAATGTTTTTCCTTTGTTCTTGCTTATGATTTAATTTTCACAAACATGAAGGTCAATTACGCGCATTGAATGGCTAAGGTACAAAACATTTATAGCATATTTTTCTCGTATGCGATTTATACCGCACTCTCGGGCCAGCGGCCCTCGAGAAGCAGCATAAATCGCATATACTCGAAAAATTATGCTATAAATATTACATATCGCTTAAGCCTGTGCTAGTGAGAGATGTTGCACATACATTACCTCTCATGAACAGACTCAATAAAACAGCGTCTGCTCTACTACTTATATTTTTATTGTGTTTGTTGCTTCCAAGGGATCCCCTTTTCAATATTTATTGACAATTAACACTAGCGTATTTCAAGTTAATAAAATGTTAATTTCTTACTTTTAACTTATTTCGTTAAGCTTTCGCGAAACGAAAATGGGGTATAGGGTCCTATAAAAAGCACAACGTCCAAACGCAATGGCATCATAGGTCCGCACTGTTCTACAAACAAGGAGCAATATTTAATGATACAATGGAAAAGACAAAAAACAACAGAAGGGTGGTGAAGACACGGTTACCAACTCACAACCATCATTCGTCTCGTTCTTCAAGTCCGTGGTTGACCTTAGTTGACCTTTTCAAAGGAACTGCATGTTGAATTGAATATACATAACATCTTCTGTCGACAGTTCTACTAAAAAAATCGTTTTCAACCAGGCCTTTCATAATATTACGCCTTATCTCTGAGTGATTGTAAAACAATTGCATTTATTCATGTTTATTTAGAGAACTAAAAGGAAAGTGTCTCTGATTAATTGTATACTGATAATATGTATGAGAAACTATAGACCCCTGACAAACATTTTGCTATATAACATGTCTTGTTATACTGGGTTTCCGAGTTACTCCTCTAAATAGTGCACATATGAGCTCAGAATCACCCTACCAAATAATTGATGGACACTTCTTGTTAGCGAGGTCAGTAGTAAAATGTGTCCAGTAGTATAAATTATCGTGACCAGAGCCATACTGCAAATTAAGCATGCGTAGCAAAACCTGTATATAACAAACAAGCAAGGCGCCATCTCATTGGTTTTCCCTGAGCATAAAAAATCATATTTCACATACAAATGATTGAAATAAACTTTGTGAAGAGAAGTCAAAAATCCCTTACAGACACATTCATAGTTTACAACATATGACAAATAGTGTGGTAAACATGGCAAAATTGCGTTGCAAAAACCAAAATAATGCCGAGCTCAGCAACAATAATACTTAGATGTATGTCTCTCGCTAAGGCACAATTATGTTCGCATATATATAATCTCCATTATCAAACAAACACAACAGGACTGCAAGCGAGCGTCTGGTCTGGTCTCAATTTCATTAAAATGTTCTACATACAGCTTCATACTGAACAATGGGGCTGGCTTGGCCCAGTGGAAAACCGGTGAAGTTGAAATCCGGTGAACCCGGGTAAACAAAGACTTTTCTAGAGAGATTACCACTAGTCAGTCGCTCCGTCGCCCGGCTTGAAAACTCAGATGCTAGATTTACACCTGGATAATGTCTTTACGCGTCACTCCCCTATTTTGGAAAATTCAATGGAAAATTTATTAAATTAATGTACACCGGGGATTATCCCCTTCACCACCCATAACAGACACACACGAACAACAAAATGTGCCATCTTCTCTGATAATTGTATGTCGAATGGGGACGTAAATCGCACAGGCTCGTGTAGAACCATAGGAATATGTTCGGTAAGAGTAAGAGTATGGTCCTATGCATCATTCCCCTCTCTCAAGGACGGCTATAGCAGGCTATAACGTATAGTGTGTTGATGAGTCGTTAATAACATCCAAAATACATTCTCTGACAATGATATGCATATTAAATCTGGCAACTCAAAATTAAATTATTAAAAACCTTTAATTTGAAGTAAAACAGTAAGCCTAGCTACATCATATATTTAAATAAAAAATGAACACATGTGTAAATCATTCATCCAATTGTTTAAGCCAATACAAATAACCGTGCCTTCTATCTACTCGCATTTCCGAATTTCCGTTGCTGTGCTATCCTTCTACCCTAGTTTGACCCTTTATATATATTATGTTCAGAATTGTCCGAATATTTTTTCAGCAGCTGTGCTGTAATTTGTTGTTGTACATTTTCTTATTTTGAAAATAAAGATACATTAGCAGAATACTCTTAGCTATTCATTATGAATCTGTTGAATATATTCTTATCAAAACCAATGAATATTTGAAAGATGAGTTAGAAGGAGTTTATTTTGGCTACTTCGCTGGTTCAGATAAGAAGTTTCCTATTTGTCATTATGTCTGTAGTATAAGTTATACATGTGTTAAAGGATACAAATTGATCTATGAATGCCATACAATCCACGTAGGATAACATTTTAACAATAGTGATTGAATGTACCGGGATAGTTTTTACGGTCGCCATTCGGCATAAACAACACTATTATGACAATAAAGGTTGATATACAAGCCAAACAGGAAATGTCCTATGTACAAAACAAAGTCAATAAAAGAACAACACTTACATGAATACCAATAACATTCTTCGAAAGCGAAATAAAGGCCAATTAGTATTTTTAGAGATAAATAAACTCGTATCAAAGATCCGTAAGGAAATATATTTGAAAACTGACGGACGGTTTAAAGAGGTAAAATTCTAGATCACAAGAAAAGTAAAGGAAAACCCTATTAAAACGACTCAACATGTCGATGAGCACACAACCTTCTTCAATGTGGTTTAAACCTTAACACCTTTTCTGAAACTATCATCTTGATATCTTGCATGTAGCTTCACTTATGGTGTTCTACCCATTGCAATTGTAATTGTCCCCAATGCGATAATGTCACCAGGCGAGCCTTTTTTACCCTCCTGTTGCAACTGTGCGCACATGCATTTTTAAGTGGGGGAACTATTTTTATAATAAAACGATTATATTCGCAATTGAGTGAGTTGACAATACAACGCTTGTTGCGTGTTTGAAATGTTATTTGTGCTGTTTACTTTTCATTGCAGATTTTGGTTTATCGAAATCAGCTTTTGAAAAAAATCAGATTGTCGGAGTCCACCTCACGCCATATCTGGTTCCGATAACGAACTGTATCATTGTCACAAATCTTTCTGAAAATGCAACGGAGGATACATACCGGTTCTATTTTGAAAATAACCGGAAAAGTAATGGGGGAGAGGTTGTGGATACGAAGCTTTACGAAGACAATGGATATTGCCTTGTTTACTTCAAGGACGTGAAAGGTAAAATTAAAGTTCCTGCATTAAATCTCAAACTGGTATATTGAAGTGCTGAAGTTGGTATAATGGCTATGATTTTAATGAAAATTAGTGTAGTTATATAGTTTCAGTATCTAATTATATTGACAAAGCTGGCTACAGAGATTTTACGGATTGAATTTGTAAAATGAACTTTAGTTAAAATGCAGCATTCTCTATAGATTTATATTTGGATAATTCTTTGCGATTTATAGATGCATACCTCTACACCGCATTGGTTCGCGCACTGTCGGTGGCATTTCAGATGGAAAAATAAACTCTATTTCATACTACTCGGAGGTAGTTGTCCTACTATGACCGTATATATACCGTAAGCTTATTTCATTTAATTTAGTTTACATTAAATCACTTTTAGCTGTTGAAATGATCATATTAGTTTTGGAAACATAATTTTAGTGTAGATAAATCACCGAAACACATGTTATGCCATGTATATCTTCAGTTATGGAAGACGTGAGTAGAAAGAAGAACCATGTATTATTTAATACGCCACTGAAAGTTCAACCTTTCCATACGTGTCTGGGAATAACTGCTGGAACCGGGAGATGTAAGTTCAAAATTCCTGAGCCAATACAGTTGACACAAGAAAACCCAAATAAGTTGAAATTTCTCAATAGAAAAAATAGTAGTTTTCTCCAAGATAACAGCTATTCCATCTGGATGGGATATATTTATTGTACCTAGTTCAGCAATTGTGTCGGTCCATGCCTCTTTTGAAACGTTGCGTTTCTTTGTAACCAAAACACTTGTAAAATCATTCAATGTCGCCATTGCTTTATCTTTCCATGTTTTTGCAAGGGCTCTGTAACCACCGACGCCTTTCGTCAACGTGCACACTACTCTGATTGGTTGATCTTGCCATATGATTTCCGCGTGACAGTTTGCCAACTATTGAGAAATAGATCAAAATCTAGTTATCATTCTTGTCGTCAAAAGATGAACACTCAAACAAAACGCTAGGACTTTACGAATCTAAACACATTTTACCAAACGATGATTAACTTGACTATAACTTATATATCATGATTACTCAAATGACCTGCATGAACATGGATTTGACGATTTAGTCGGTGTCATATAATTATGTTGTTTTTATTTTCAGAATATGAATACATCTTCTTATATTCGTTCTTATTGTTCTTGATATGTATGTATTTGCATGAAAAGTATCTACACGATTATATTGTATATAACGTGATAATTCCCATGAACATTATCTGATGAATTATCTTATGACTTCGTTTAGATGTGTGAAAATCGCTGACTAAAGTTTCTTGTATGACAACCCTTTTCATTTTGCTCACGTCTGCAGGCCACCAGTGCACAGAGTCCCTTCAAGTTTCAGCTCGTTCTGTACTCTTCTTTATGAAACTGGTCATTTCAAACGGTAACAAATGTGAACAAGATGTATGAGTACATGTTAATTATATAACATTATTTGATAAATTGTGTGTGCTTTATATGTATCTACTGGGGATACTCTTAGAAAGAGAGAGAAACACAAACACGCACGCACGCACGCACCTGTGGGCGAGTTTTAATTATGAAAAATACCCATATCAAATATAGTGGCAATAGTAGTACGACTGTTGAATTGAATTGTGTCATTATATTGTTTTTAGCTTGGATGTCTGTCTGTCTGTCTGTCTGTCTGTCTGTCTCTCTGTCAGTCACCAGTCGTGTCCTCTCCATATGTCTTGAACAGCTTGAGGGATTTTGAAATAACTTGGCACACATGTTCATCATATTGGGGGCATGGGCTCCCTCCTCCACGTCCCCTACCCATGCCTTTTTTTTTATTTATTGTTACATATTTTTGTGTTGTTTTGGTCAATTCTTACACATATAGCTATTTGCCACCCCCACATCCCACCCCCACGCCTTCACCGCCAGCCTACACCACCTACTCGAAACATGTTTTTAAATAGTTTCTGTTACATTTCAGTGTTATTTATGGTCACTTCTTACACATATAGCTACGTTGCCCCCCCCCCCTCACCCCCACCGCGCCTCCCCCCACCCCACCCCACCTCCCCATTCCCACACTTGAAACGCATTTAAAATTGTATTTTTTTACATATTTTTGTGTTATTTTTGGCCACTTCTTACACATAGCTATGTTGCCATCCACCGCCCCCACCCCCCGGCCCACCACCCCTAGAAATTCTTTTTATTTATGTGTTTTTTTAGATATTTCTGTGTTGTTTTGGTCAATTCTTACACATAAACCTATGTTGACTCCCACCCTCCATCCCGTCCACCACCCCCTCCCTCATCCACACTCCAAAGTCCTTTTTTTTTTTTTTACATAATTATGTGGTCAATTCTTACTATGTTGACACCTCTCCCCCCTCGCTTTTCTTTTTACATATTTCTGTTTTGTTTTGGTCAATACTTACACATATAGCTATTAGCTATGTTGCCCATACCCCCATCCCACACTCGAATTAAATTTTTTACCATATTTCTGTGTTGTTTTGGTCAATTCTTACACATATAGCTATGTTGAAACCACTCCACTCCCGCATCGAACCACACTTGAAACTCGATGTGTTTTCTTTACATATGTCTGTGTTGTTTTGGTCAATTCTTACACCTATAACTGTGTTCGCCACCCCCACCACACACCCCAGTCGAAACTCGTATTTGTTTCGCCTTTTCGAAGAAAAAAAGAGACATAGGTGTTGCTTTGCAGGCGGCAGTGGCGGCGGCGGCCGCGTCAACATTCAAGTTTTGCGTTTAGGTAGTTTTCTTACAAACCGTATGCACTAGACCTTTCAAACTTTGCTTATAGTTGTATCTAGGGTGGTACATCCCAATGTGACAAAGCAAATGTGGAAGTGACCTTGACTCTCTAAGTAAAGGGCAGACTTTTGCGTTTAGGTCACTATTTCACAAACTGTATGCACTAGACCTTTCAAACTTTGCTTATAGTTGTATCGTGGGTGGTACATCGAAACGTGACAAAGCAAATGTGGGTGTGACCTTGACCCTCCATGCAAAGAGCCAGCTCGAAATTCAAACCCAGCTCGATATTCAAAATGGCTTGTTATACGTTTAAAACGAATACCGATCTCAGAGCCAGCTCGAAATTCAAACCCAGCTCGATATTCAAAATGACTTGGTTCACGTTTCAAACGAATATCGATCTCAGAGCCAGCTGGAAATTCAAACCCAGCTCTGCATTCAAAATGACTGTGTATGATTAAAACGAATATCGATCTCAGAGCCAGTTCAGTATTCAAACGCAGCTCTGTATTCAAAATGACTCGGTGTATGTTTAAAACGAATATAGATCTCAGAGCCAGCTCGAAATTCAAATCCAGCTCGTTATTACAAATAGCTTGGTATATGTTTTAAACGAATATCAATCGCAGAGCCGGCTCGAAATTCAACCCCAGCTCGATATTCAAAATGCATTGTTGTATGTTTAAAACGAATATTGATCTCAGAGCCAGCTCGAAATTCAAACCCAGCTCTGCATTCAAAATGACTTTGTGTATGTTTGAAACCAATACCGATCTCAGAGCCAGCTCAGTATTTAAACACAGCTCTGCATTCAGAATGACTCGGTGTAAGTTTAAAACCAATATCGATCTCAGAGCCAGCTCTGCATTCAAACCCAACTCTACATTCATAATGCCTTAGCGTATGTTTATAATGAATATCGATCTCAGAACCAGCTCGAAATTCAAACACAACTCTGCATTCGACTTTGTGTATGTTTATAACGAATATCGATCTCAGAGCCATCTCTGTATTCAAACCCAGCTCTGCATTGATAATGCCTTGATGTACGTTTACAACGAATATCGATCTCAGAGCCAGCTCGAAATTCAAACCCAGCTCTGTATTCAGTATGCCTTCTTATAAGTTTAACCGAATATCAATCTCAGAGCCATCTCTGTATTCAAATCCAGCTCTGCATTCATAATGCCTTGGTGTACGTTTCAAACGAATATCGATCTCAGAGCCAGCTCAAAATTCAAACCCAGCTCTGTATTCAGAGCTAGCTTGACATTGAAAACCCAGCTTGAATGTCGATCTTCGATCTCACAGCCAACTTCACACAGCTAATTATGTTGTACAATTTGACTGTAGATGGCGGAATAGGGACTTCAAATAAATAATATGATATTCCCAGTTCCGATGATATCACTAATTTAGGTGCTATTATGAAACAGTATAGCAAAAAGCTGTATGACGACCTATAAATCACAGGAATACATACAGGAATAGTTTGATTGTAAAAACAACCGATGGAAGGGTGTATTGCGTAGTAATCTATTTCACTATCAAAAAAGGTTAATCGCGTGAAACAATATTACAGCATTACAAAAGCCCCAGTTATCGAGGACCAGTCTTAACTGAGGGTATCGACCCCCTTTTCGAACGCCGGATTCCGACCCATATTAGCCAGTATTCTGTACGCCGGGTTGTGGTACGCCGTACGCCGACATCGCAGTTTTTCATACGCGTACGCCGTATTTTTCTCAAAAAATATTTTTTTCCATCCAAAAAATTAAAAAAATGCTAATTTATGTCTCAGATTGCTGGAAATGCCATTTCAGAGCACCTAGGTTTCAAAATTTTCCGGGGGGGACATGTCCCCACCGGACTCCCTAGTTTTCCAGATTCCAACCCTCCAGATGCCAGTGGGGGAGGGGTTGGTACCCTCTTAACTTTTAAACACATCATAATTTTCAGCAGAAGCAAAACAAGGAAATGAAGAATACTAAACATAGAATGCCTTGCCATGTTTTTCACACAATTGTCTTTCCCTTTTAACCAAGTGAATATGTTGCTACTTTTTTATTTTGAATTAGAGCAATATAATCAATTACATATTAACAATCCTCAGTTAAAACAATCGGTGTACAAATGAACCTCTGTAACCTATTACCCTTTGCAAATACTGTATATAGTATTTCGATTAGGGATATCAGTTTCCTCAAGTGGTGGTCAGAGCAGCAGGGATGATGATTTGGGGCTGATAAGCCAAAGCATAGAATTCAGCCAAATTTTGGGATAAAATGTTAGACTGTATACGACTTTTGCGTGTGTTTCTATTATACTTCATATCGTGTTTGATTGTTTATCTCACATAATATAACCGTAAAATACCAGTTCAAACAGTAAAGACAAATACGATACGTGTCGGGCAAAGTCATGCATGTAAGTATAATTTTAGTACAACGCGGCTGTAAACCACAAATTACTTGTACTTACGAGTCTTCTGTTTCAGACGTGGGTATGGAAACTCCTAAAACATGGAATTCAATGAAGAAAGGAGAAAACTTAAAGCTTGTGAAATTACAGTCGAACAGTAAAGAGTATTCAGATCTAGTTACAGAGTTTCAAAATAGTCTTGGTAGGATACCTAATATAGTACAGGTAAACAGAGTGTATATACCATATGTAAATGCCTGCTTGAAAACGGGATTGATGAACGTATTGCAATAAAGGGTTGTCCGCCCACCTGCTCGCACGTCCGTCGGAAACAATTACGCGTTCAGTGCGATTTTTTCAAAAGCATAGCACTCGCCCTCATGAAACTTTACAGGTAAATTGCCGTCGGTGAAAAAAAGATACTTATTGTTTTTAGAGTCAATAGGTCAAAGGTCAAGAACGCCATGCCCTTATGTGACATACATACAATTATAGCTCATATGAGTGGGCCACATTTAAGCATTCAACCACACACAGCTGTATTGAGACAGTGACAATGAAAGCTGATATGAGCTATAATTGTATGTATGTATGCGTCTATATGTTAATTGTGCCTCCAGACGAGTGTGTTATGATGTAGAGATACAGTTCATCAACGTGTGTTGCAGCTACCTTTTTTAAGGAGTGAATGCATACGCTTGATTTCTGTGTATCTCGTCATAGCTGGGCGCCCTGCCGTAGTTCGTCCGAATGTTGTCTGTCCTTGGTAGTTCACAAATATTTCTCCCTATATATATGTATATATATATATATATATATATATATGAATATATACATGTAATGTTGCTAACATATACCCTTAGGTCAATGTAGTTATGGATTTCATCAGAAATGAACTTAGGTAGTGCTATACTAAATGGTAGTAATGATTTATATAATCTACGATTACTACGAACTACTATGTATACTCAATGAGGGAAGTAATTAACCACTGAAACCCACTAACTTGACTGTCGATAACTTAGCGTATTTGCTGTCCGGGTCTACTCAGCGTGTCTAATGAACTTCAACTGCTTACCGTACTGAAACATGCTATGACTTGTCTATTTGTCGTTAAATACAAACATAACAACTACCATACCAGATCCGTTCAATTTTAAATTCTTCCAGATTGAGAGAATTCAGAACACGACCCTTTATACTCAATATGCGGCTAAACGTAAACAGATGGATACTACCAACTCCAGCAAAAAAAATGAGAGGGTATTGTGGCATGGCACGGCACCAACTGCGGTAGATAGTATCAACGCTCACGGCTTTAACAGAAGTTATTGTGGAAAAAAAGGTAAATATATGCATTTATCAAGACTGTCTTTCTTTGAAGCCTAAGCTTACAATCGAAGTAGTTACTTTAAAAATAAATAGCTTAATGGCAAAATATCATAACGAATTGAATTGAATTGAATTGGATTTTATAGTCACACCAACAGCCAAGGTCATATGGCGACTTTCCAGCTTCCATTGGTGCAGGACGACCCCAGGTGTCCCTCTGTGCAATTTTCGTCCACGAGCGGACACCTGGATAGAACTACCCTACCGACTTTCCACAAGCCAGCTGGATAGCTTCCTCATACGAAAATTCCTGGTCCCAAGAGGCTCGAACCCACAGCGGTTCTGGACATGACTTCAAGTCAGAGACCCTAACCACTTGGCCACGGACGCCCCCAAGGTCATAACGAACATTGTGGTATTATTCATATGCAACCATAATCCGTTAAGGTTTGTGGTTATGGTAATCTTGAAAATATTATTATATTAGTATGTGTTTAATTCCATTACATGTCATAGACGAAAGTTCTTAAAGGCAGAATATTATTAAAGCGTAAAATGAAAACATCGGCAAAGTTTTCGGACGTCTGATAACTTCGGAAGTTACGCAAACAAATCACTAGAATATAATTCAACTTTGCAAACTGTCGCCTTTTCGAAGATCACTCTCCGTCAGTCCGTCAGTCCGTCACGCAATCTTAACGTTGGCTATAATTTTATGATTTTTTGATATTTATTCATCAAACTTTCAATATGTACTCATCATGACAACATCAACATGACCATACTAAAATATAAAGGTGAAGGTCACACTGAAGGTTATCATATGGGTTAAATACTCATTTTTTTCTTCATGAAAACTTAACGTTGGCTATAACGTTGTCATTGTGAAGGTCGCACTGAAGGTCATTATATGGTTTAAATACTCAATTTTTCTTCACGAAAACTTAATGTTGGCTATAACTTTGTCATTTCTTGATATTTTTTCATCGAACTTTATATATGTACTCATCATGACATCGACATGACTATACTAAAATATAAAGGTGAAGGTCACACTGAAGGTCATTATATGGTTAAATACTCATTTTTTTCTTCACGAAAACTTAACATTGGCTATAACTTTCTTTTTTCTTGATATTTCTTCCATCAAACTTTCATTATATACTCATCATGACAACATCGACATGCCCATACTAAAATATAAAGGTGAAGGTCACACTGAAGGTTATAATATGGGTTAAATACTCATTTTTTTCTTCAAGAAATCTTAACGTTCTACTAGTCGAAGGCCAGCGAGCTTATGCAATGACATGTTGTCCATCGTGGGAATCTATCCTTAGACTGGCTAAGTCCTTATGTTTGTTAATGTTTATACTATTTGAGACAACGCAAGCTATCATCAAATAAAATAGTCTGCATCAAGTCCACTTTGAATTATTGGCTTCAAACATATCAGTGGTGCAGAGCTATTCAGAAATGTTTGGGATTTTAAGATTTTATTTTGATTCTGATTGCAAAATATTAAAAATATATATATATAATAATAATAACCACTGGGACGACAGCCAGTCTAATCTATCCTCTCCATTGTTCATTCGATATTCATGTCTTCCTCCTGGAGAAATATTGTTTTTGCTGTGTGCGTCCGTCCGTCTGTCTATCTGTCCGTCTGTCACAAATGATGTCGCCGCTACTCCGACTAAACCGCTTGTTGGATTTTGCCGAAAGCATCGGTATAATGACTAGTTGTGCATGTCGTGTTTGTGTTCCGGTTCGATGATTTTTATCGGAGTTGGGCCATTTGACGTTTTTACTTTAAATTTGTTGTCGCCGCTACTCCTTCTGAACCGTTTTTTGGAATTCGCCGAAAAATATGCAGGAAGCATCGGTATAATGTCTAGTTGTGCATATCGCGCTAGTATTTCGGTTCGATGATTTTGACGGAGTTATGACCCTTAGACATTCACTTTAAATTTGATGTCGCCGCTACTCCTCCTAAACCGCTTTTTGGATTTTGCCGTAAATTTACAGGAAACATCGATATAATGTCTAGTTCTGCATATCGCGTTTGTGTTCCGGTTCGATGATTTTGACGGAGTTATGGCGCTTTGACATTTTCACTTTAAATTTGTTGTGGCCGCTACTCCTCCTAAACCGCTTGTTGTATTTTTTTGGCATAAGTTGGCAGGAAACATCTGTAGGATGCCTAGTTGTGTATATCGCGTTTGTGTTCCAGTTTGATGATTTTTGATGGAGGTATGGCCCTTTGTATAACTTTAAATTTGTTGTCGCCGCTACACCTCCTGAACTGCATGTTGGATTTTGACGAGACTTGGTAAGAAGCATCGGTATGATGCCTAGTTTTGCATTTCGAATTTGTTTTTAGGTTCGATGATTTTTAATGGAGTTATGGTCCTTTAACGTTTCAGGTTTAAATTTGTTGTCGCTGCTGCTCCCCTAAACCGCTTGTTGGATTTTGATGAAATTTGGTAGGAAGCATCGGTATGATGACTAGTTCTGCATATCCCTTGTTCTTTTCATTTCAATAATTAGTGACGGAGTCATGGCCCTTTGGCATTTTAATTTTAAATTTGTTGTCGCCGCTACTCTTCCTAAATCCAATGTTGGATTGAAATTAATATGTTCCTACCACAACCGGATCAATATGAATGACATTGACCTACATTTTGGACTTAGTTAATTAACACTGAAATTTTATTTTATGTGACTGACAGCGCTACAGTGGTGCATACGTGTCCCATGGACATATTTCTAGTTTTTTTACGATTGCTTTTGTCTTTTCTTATTACATGAAAACACTTTTCCACAAATCCATAATGTTATCCAAAAGGTTCCCTCTCTACTTTCAAACATATCTTAACAAGGTTTCGCACTATCCACTTTCAAACTTATTTTATCTCGGTTGTGCAGTGGGGGAGACATCTGTTTTTCTAAAAAAAAAAAAATATTTTTCTTGTATTTTAACATTAAAATATTTTGTGTGTCAATCTTCTCCCAAAAGTTTTCAACCGATTGCTTCGATACTTTACAGCATGCTTACCTATTATGTCAAGATGTGTAAAAAAAACCCAGACTTGTGGCATTTTCTCTTCCAGTTTTACGTTTTTACGTTAAAATATCTTGTGTATTTCTCTTCTTCCAGAGTTTCCAACTGTTTGTTTCGAAACTTAACGTGATGTTTACCTATGATGTCAAGATGAGCATTTCGATTCGGCGTCAAAATCGACATTGTATTACCGGAAATACGGTCCTTTTTTCGTCAAAGTATACCTTAAAATATCTTGTGAGACTTCCTCCTCTCACAGTTTTCAATCGATTGTTTCGAAACTTTACAGGATGCTTACCTATGATATCAAGGTGTGTCCATTGATTGGGCGTCAAAATCGACATTGTAATACCGAATTCCTCCAACAGCTTTCAACCGATTGTTTCGAAACGTTACAGGATATTCATATCGCATCAAAATCGACTTTGTATTACGGGAGTTACGAACCTCTTTTCCTCAGAGTTTTTCGCAGATTGTTTTCAGTGTGGGCATCGGTGTCCCATGGACATATTTTTTTTATCTTTTTTGGTGTTTTTTTTGTAAACTTATATTATTGGTTCGGTTAATATTTTATATGTTTTATTTATTTTAGCGAGTTTATGGTATGACGAGTCGTTCGTCGTCCGTCCATCTATCGTAAATGTTTGCCTCGTTAACACGATAGGATCTTTAATTTTCATCCGATCTTAACCAAACTTGGCCAGATTATTGATGCTGATGTCAATGATAGTGGGACAGGTTTGAAAACCAGCCATATCTGAATCCCCATTTTCCACTCCACCCTTATGTTATAAAAGTAATGTTAATCAATATAGCGTCCACCGGCCATGTTAGGCTCTTGTTTAATAGAACAGGTAGTGTGTAAATTAAACAAGTCGCAAAGCTTGTACCGGAGGATACATTTCAAAGGACTGTTTCAAGTATCTCCAGCGGACAGCGAATGATTTAATGCAAAGTTGACAATACGTTGAAAAGGAACATTGTTTAACGTTAACATAAGTTTTGTTTTTACTTTTACAGCTGTGGCTATTGGGAATGGAGTGTATTTTGCAGTAGAAGCTTATTACTTCGATCAGCCAACGTACTCGCCTCCAGATGGGGCTGGCAATAAACGAATGTACCGGACGCTAGTTTTGACTGGGGATTATACCACAGGATCACATGGAATGCGAGTGCCTCCAGCCAAGAACGCTGCACAAGCGCACATTCTATATGACTCTGTTACAAATAATACGTCAAATCCATCCATGTTTGTTATATTTCACGACACTCAAGCTTATCCCGAACATATCATTACCTACAAATAGTTGTATTACTGCCTAGTGCATATATCAATGGCTTATTACGAGCATGAGATAGTAAAAGTTTCTAAGATATAACTAGATGCCATTTATACATTTATGACTGGGATGAGTATAACGTTTAAAAACTCAATGTCAGACAAGTGTGTTAGTATTAAATGTTCTTCGTATTTACCTAGTTTGTACTGTATAAATATTACATCATGAGAGAGTGATAGTAATATGATCACCTTGATAATATGATAATCACCCGAAATCCACTCGGGCCAAAATAAGGTTTTTTTCATTAATGATATATTATTAAAAAAAACATTTTGCTATGAATGTTATATCATTGAATTGGAAATAACTAAGAAAATGAGTGGTAGTTTATTGAAATCGGTAAAGTACTTCTGAAGTTATGATAGCAATTTCATCATTCTGAGCCGATGATGTCGCCGAATCAGTACCCACACCAACGCGCACCAAATATAAACGATAATTTGTTTACTATCACCCTGCAATATCACCCTCGCGCCAAATAATAAAAAATTACACTTTGTCGTCTATGGGGATTTAGCATGGGCGTTTTATATGAGGTATAATAATATAATTCATTTCATGTCTTTTGCTTTAAGAAAACACGATGTTTGTAGGACAATAGCTACACTTTATATATATCACACAACACTGCATATCTTTTAACTCGTATCAATCCATTCAACATAGGGAGATCATTAATAGCTTATATCATTACCAAACTGTCATGCAGATAACACTTAAGTCAGATATCGCTGACTGCTGAGTGACTTAAACATTTATGTGTTAGTTAAACTACATAAGTGTCTATTTTATTTTTAATTGCTTAAGTAAAACGTGAAATGTCTATGCTCTATAAGCAGCGTCGCAACCTGATGATTTTGCTTATACAACTTATGTAATGGATTGTATTGTGTCTTACATGGAATAAAAGAAATTAATCAAAAAACAAAAACTTATGTAATGGACACTATGTAATATAAACTTATTTTAAAACTAGAAGGATGTTCACGTCTGCCGTGTGCTTATCAGCAAGTACAATATAACTATAAAGTTTGAAGACAATGGGTGCAATCCTTCATGACTTATGAAGCAGATCTGTTTTTAAAGTTTATGAAAAGGGGCATAACTCTGCGTTGGATAATTGATAAGCAGGAACTGTATAAAGTTTCATGTCCATAGGTCAATATTTTGTCAAATTATGAGCTAGGTTAGGTGGCAGGTTAAAGTTTTATTAAAATTGCTATAACTCTGCCAAAATGGAAGTCAGAGTTATTGGACATGTCAACGGCATTGACTAATTGATCAAAAAGAACTGTTTAAAATTGTTTGACCATAGGTCAATATTTTTCCAAGTTTTAAGCCAGGTAAGGCTGCAAGTTAAAGTTTAATGAAAAGGGGCATAACTCTGTCAATATGATAGTCAGAGTTATTGGACATTTGTAACGCCTTTTATTTGAGTAAGATTAAGATGTGTGTAAAGTTTTATGAACAAAGGTAAAATTCGTGTCACGTTATGGTCAGTTATGGTCTTGGTTAGGTTGCAGGTTAAAGTTTTATGAAAAGTGGAATAACTATGCTAAAATGAAAGTCGAAGTTATTGGTCATGGATAACGACATTCCTTGAGGTAAGATGAAGATGTGCGTGAAGTGTTGTGACCATAGGTCAAATACATTTCAAAGTATGTCCAAGGTTAGGGTGAGGTTAACGTGCAATGGATGACGGACGACGATGACGGACGACGGACAAAGTGATCCTTAAGTGTCTGCCATGCTACGCAGGCGACACAATGCAATGGAAACACACATAGTTGCCTAATGAGTTGTTCTATGGATTGTAGGCTGATGATATGCTTAAATGTGTACATAAATTACTTTTAATCTTTTTCTGATTCTTATCTGATCAATAGTTCCATGTTAAAGTGTTGTTTTTTATTACTATTAGTTGTTCTTTATTCATTGAAAATAACTTCTAAACATTACTTGTTAAGTTTCTTTCCAGAAACACTTAGTATAAGTATTGAAACGAATATGATGTCTGATGACAGTATGAGTATTTAAATGAGTAATTTTTTACCATATTTTATGAAGTTATCTTTCATTCAAAACCTTTTGTAACACATTTGATGAACAAAACACTTTTTATAGAATACAATAAGGAAAAAAAATGTTGCGTTATAAGTTTGGTTCAGTATAGCTGGAACTTAGCAATAAACAATTGCATTCTTAAAGATTGCGAACATTGTGTGAATACGTTTATCAGTACGACTAATAGCTTATTAGGCACTGCATGGCCCTCTTATCGAATATGTATAATCATGTGTTTTATTATTTTCATATAATACTCTTATGTATCCCAATTCTTATCGCTTTATCATATTTTATCTTGGTGTATTTGTAAACAAGTGTTACTTGTTTCTTTATTTTGTTTAAAATTACTTCTTGGAACCTGGTGACCATTGTGGTCAGTTGATTAGTTGTTTCGAGATATGGTTCATTAACATTGTCTCTATACTAGTCAACATTCTAAGTACCCTAATATCAAATTCAAATCAAATATTTTATTCACTCAGTAGTTCATTACAGTAATGACATCATGAGGTCACGAATATAGTATGCATATAATAAGGCTCAACTTGAACATGCAGGTAGATAGACATTGTACAATGTGTATTTATTAAATGTAAATTATCGGGAGAGTTACTTTACACGTTATATTTCTCAACATATTTGTAATAGCGGATGCAATTATATATAAACAATAGAATATTAAACAGCAAAACACACTGTGCTTAGACTATTATTTTCCTTTTTTTCTTATTTGATTATATTCAGATGGTTTACATATGTATGGATGCATTATATAATACTTGTTAAAATAGCAATCGTTATGGTAAAGGTTGTAATAAAGCAAAGGAAAATGATGGTTGTCATAATGGTAATTTTCATACAATGGTTTGCAGTTTCTGAAACAAATAAGAAAGTATCATTTGGGAAATATTGATTAAATATTTTTCACTGTTACAGTATCGTGTTGGAGTAATTAAACGTGCATATATGTATCATATAGTTTATTTTTTAGAATGTGCTTACTACGGAAACGTATTCTGATTCCCCCTAAAATTCAGCTGAAGTTAACGCCAAAAGTAAAAAACTGAGATAGTTAATTGTAAAGACTCATTTTATAGAACACATTATATATATGGTAGTATTGAAAATGTATATATAGACGGAAATAAATAAGTTATACAATGAGTGTGTTATATTTGAAGGAAGATACACGTGAAGTTGCGAGAGTTACTTTATGTGTAGATTTATATTACTAGTTGTAAAAACTGAGTATGTTATATTTCAAGTTAGATACAAGACACGTTAAAGGGTTATTTTATATGTATATCTTCTTATTTTAAATCAATAAGTTGTCTAAACTGAATGTATTATATAACAGTTAAGATATAGCACACTGACTGACTCAGTTTTAGGAGTTTTTTATGTCGGTATAAGCCTATACATGTACATTATTAACTCTACTTATATCTTGCTGGCAGTAGAACACACCAAGGCAACTTATCTTTTCCAACGAATAAAGATATACAGTTCATATAAAATAACTTAAATAATTTCACTTATATCTTACGTTAAATATAACACATTCAATTGTTATTGATTTATCTATTTGAAGTAATACATTTAAAGGGGGTCAGTATACGTTTCCGTAGATTACCTCCCTTTAACTATTAATACAATGCGGTTTACTAATAATGTATTAGATAGTCATTAAATGCGTGCAAATCAAAATGTACCAACTATAAAACGTTTGTTCGGGATAGTTTGGAAACCATAGAAAAGTTTCAGTGCACAAGTTCGGCTTAAATACTACTAAATTCTTGTTATAACACGTGATATTTTCGTCTGCTTTGTGCGAGCATATCACTATCCGTGCGCCTGTCTATATCTACGATAAGGTGTTATTTATAAATAAAAAAATTCCAGGCGATTCGGTGGTATTGGAATAAATGTTTATAGGTAAAATTGTTTTTGTTGTGTTTTTTTTTAAATCTTATTTAGAGGTACCCTGCTTGTCAATACCTTGACACATATAGTACGAAAGCCTGGGAAAAGTTATTGCCTAGGGCCCTCTATAGTCACGTATGATTCATAGGTTTATGGTCAAATGTTACATGTTACAAGGTTATTATCGGAAAAAAAATAGCAATAATTTTAATGAACTCACAAACTTTCCTAACTCCTGTTTTTTTTTGCTGTTTTCCTTAGATTTTTGAATTTAATGATGTTTGGTCGGGAATAATGCTTAGATTTTAAAAGAAGTGATTGCGATTGTGAAAATTCGTTACAAACAATAATATTATGATATTCATCTCCTATATCTCGATTACAGAGTGTTCTGTTCTCTCTGTCTAAAATATGCCATCTTCCTGTTTCTATAGGTAGTTGATGACTTGCGTTCTAAATTTAATGATATTGTTTTTCTAAATTTAAATATAAATTTTAGAAGTCTGTTTAGAGTACTTTTTAAATAATTTTCATGTATCTTTTAAAAGCCTATATGTTGTACATGTGCTTGATATTTGTATGGTGTTATACCATTCAATAAGCAACAAGTCTTTCAGCTTTTGACATACAGAAAGAGATGGCTTGTCCAAATACCATTAAAGACACATTTAATAAGAATAGTTCTGATACCATTAAAAAAGAGTATTAAGCCATTAAAACGCTTTTTAGCAATATCGATCCGCGTTTCAGTGAATTGTTTATCATTATAGAACACATATTAAAAGACAATTTTTCTCATTTTGGACAACTAATTTTGACCAGAATGAGGAAACACGTGATAATATATCAATTGAATTGGGATAACGCCAGTTTTCTCCGTATACAATGCAGTCAGGTGTACTTTTTTAACATTTAGAATATATTTTAAAAACTTAAGTTGCGACCGCTCTATGACATCTAGATTTCCAAACCTCCATATTTCACATCCGTAAAGAAGTGTAGATTTAAAATTGGTGTTAACAATATCAATTTGGATGTCAATAGGTAATAATAAACGTTCAGCTGTTTTCATTAAGCTATTAAATGCTCTGAGACCCTGGTTTGCAATATGTGTTTTTTGCATTAAAAATGAGCCCGAATATAAAGGCGTATCCACAACATATAATACGATATTTTCTACTAAAATGAATTTCGAAATATTTATATTCTGTAATTATTTCTCTTCTTCTTGATATATAAAACGAACGATTAAGAATATGTATATAATTTTTGAAAAATAAAGTGCTTCATGTATAATACTATCATTGTGTTGTGTATTTCACGCTTGATTGGAGATACGGCTGAACTGCAAGTGTAACTCGTTTGCTCCGATTGCTTGAACACATTTTAAAGCTTTCAATTCGATGTGTTTTCTTAGAAATAAATTATAACATGTATACAACTGGGTATATAGGATTTTGTTAAGTACTTTGAATTAGTGCAGCTTTCGATATTCCTTATTCTAAAACATGACAACTAAAATTATTTTGACATCATGTTTACTAGCATTACCACTACAAATGCTATTTTTTAAATCTTAACGCTGAATTACAGTTACTTGAATTTCAAACGATATTAATTAAAAGGGAGGTAATTTAGGATTATATTCCATTGTATTACAGACGGACATCTGCAATAAATAGGTTAAACTATTATGGTTTTCATATTATTTCCTATTAAGCTTAAGAAGTTCTTATTTTTTAGCGCATCTTTGATTAATGTTATGAGATATTTTTCACATAAAAGGAGGATAACTATCTAAAGATGTACGTGTATGAAACTTGTACATTTTCTAAACCTTACTGAAAGTGGCGTTGTTTGTAAGTTTTTTTTAGTTTTATGTATTACATACCGCTATTAGAGTCACTATGAGATCTAAACAGTAATTGTTGTAAATGTTAAACCTCAAAGAGTAATAATTATGGAAATAGTGTAGACATCTTGATAATGTATGCAATTTTTTAATTTTCTTTTTATGTCGTATCCTTGTTGGATGACATCGTAAAGTTTGCATTGCATTTATTATCAAATATAATTATGATAAGACTTGTTAAATAACTATGTATGCTACACGAGAAAATGAATTTTCAGATAGTATTGTAATACTCGATAGATTAAGTCAAATTTGTCTATGCATGCCCTCATCTTAATATCCTTCATTTTGAAATAAACATGGACGTGTATTCTACAGTTTATTATACTACACTGATCAATATTTAACTTCTAAACATTTGATTATGATTAAAAATAAATATCTTATAGACCAGCGAAGAAGGTACTTGGCACCATGACTGGAATAAATAACACGTATGTAAATAGCTGGACGAGATTATCGGGGGTAAGTAATTGATATGGGGACATAGTCAGGAGCTGCATTTCAGTGGTGATCGGTATAACTATACATTTTAATTTAGAGTTCATAATTCGTACATCTATACAACAGACAAGCATAAAATATATTTATGTATATATAACCCATAATGGGTATTTCCGCTATATATTGTATGTTTAATATGCTACTGCTAATCGAATGGTACAGGGCGACATAAGGCCTGTCCTTTCGGAAAGAAGGTTTAAACAGCATCGAAAACACCAATGGTTACCCCTTTGAAGTTTCAATATCGACAAAATGCTCATTTGGCTCAAGCAGGTGAGCAAACTTAGGCTTTAAACGTTGCAATCGTTGCAATCTCTTAACATTAAACACAATACTGAAATGGCTTGACTTTTTCAAGCGAAACTTATTCATTTATGAATTTTGTGTAAACAGGTATACTTTGATTAAAAGGTCTACTACATGACAGAGTTTTCCTTTCTGTAATTAGTTGTAGCCCCTTTTTGTACAAAACACGTTGAGGTATATCTGGAATATTACGTGGAATTAGGTGTATATAATAGTGTAGTATAGGCAATTTGTTGATTATGCGTTTCTCTTATATTTCAGTATAATACTACTTGCAATGCAACCTTAACTGGTCCGCCGATTGACGTGTGCACATTTTGCGTTGCCAGTTAAAATAACCATTCATTAAATATGTCCGTTTTGAAATGTACCTTCTTGAACTGTGAACAGACAGCTCATATGTCGAACCTATCACACGTTAGGATTGATGTTTGCTGTTAAACGAAAATTGCAAACCAACACTTAAATGATACAATACATTATGGCTAAGATGTCCTTCAACATGTATATGTAATTTTCAAATACAGTACAAAAGTATCTTGAACATACTTATCACACACATATATAGTTATTTCCAAACGCTACCTGGTCACCGTAAAAGCTCGGTAAGCGTACTTATTTCCTGCTAACATTCTCATTGACAGGGTACCACAGGTATCTTTACATAGGCATAAATTGATGCCCGTTTACAGTTTTGTTTTCATTAAATAGTATTGCCAAATTGAATATGATCTATGGTATAACTATTGTTTGTTTTTTTACTTTTTTAAGAAAAAACAAGTAGACACTTTAGCTATAATAAATATAAACTCTCTGTGGATGAGTCTTCATAGCTGTTAGAAGAAACATATGACCAAAATACAAGTAATAAAAACAACAAGAGTTTATATAGTTTAATATTTTTACGATAAACGCTTTATTCGTCTCAGCTGAATGGTACCATTTTGTCAGGCTAGTATATGCCGTAAGAAATCCGATCAATGAAATCACTAGTGTTTTAATCAACTTAATGAAAGAAACACAACATATAATAAAAAGAACTGTTTATTGTAAGGAAATACTCCAAGTATAAATTCGTTTGCACAGTATATAATACAACTGAGATACCGAATATAAAGGCGTATCCACAACATATAATACGATATTTTCCACAAAGCTTTTCACACGTAAGTTTCCATACGCATCCACCATCTCTAGTTGATACAATTTCTCCTTTCAAACTCTTTTTTTTCAGTCGGCTTGTAAATAAACCTTAATGTGCTGATCTGATTTTCAAATTTGTCGCAAACTAGCAACCACTGTAAAGAATCAACGAATCAAACTATAGATAGGTCGCTTTCTCCGAGCATACCATGTTCTCTTTGTTTAACATATCAGACAAGTTTACAACAATACCTGGACTTTATGGACAAGTATTTTGGAAAGAATGTTATAGTTGTGTTTGTTGGATATCCAGAGGGTGCATCACTAGCACCTAGCACTGGCTTAGGATGTATTCTACGTTAAAGCCACAACGATTGGGATTGATGATCCCAAAGGAACAATATGTAATAACACAACTGGTTTGTTGTCGATGCGACATTTTACAGTCGACACAAAGCCCTAAACAAACGCTGTGATTGTCAAAATATACTAAACGGGAATCTCTTATAAGCAAGAAACAAACACGTGTAATAGTTGAACAGAAAATATAGCATTCAAGGAACACAGTCAACCCAAAATTCGCATACAAGCAAACAACTTGATATTATTGATCATTATTGGAGATACATGTCAAACTTACTGAAGTTTTATTGATATATGAATTGAAACTATATTAATGCATGTACTTGCCAGAAAGCTTTCGCCAACAATTCTAAGTCGAAACATGGGCCATAGTGTTTCTAAAATACAATACAGAGTTATGGAAGAACATGAATGCGTCTACTAGAGTCCTTGAATATACTGAGCCCATATTCCAAATTTCATCGATGTATTACCAGTGGTTTCTGAAATAGACATTAACCTAAAAGCCAAGGCCAGGATGAGTAAAATAGCTCTCCAGATTCTTCGAATAGTTGAGCTAAAAAAAGTAGTGTGTTGCAAAGTCTGCAAGCGAGCATCATTTTATTCAAATACTTAGAACTTAGTGTCAGGTGGTATTGAAGACAGTGATGTTTATCTATTCATTGTTACAGCCCCTGTTGCGTGTACAGCAGAAAAACGAACCATTGCGATTGACGATGATACATATATTATGACAATATAAAAGCATCGTGGAATATGCAAACAATGCAAACAAATAGTCTCATAGAAACCACACCACCCAAACGCAATGGCACCGAATGTCCGCACTCTATCACAAACAAAAGTGCAGCTTGGCTGTTTTACAGCAATATTCTATCCCTCGTATTAACGGCATTGACACATTCGTTGCATTAAAGTAGTTGAAAACAAATAGTTTCTTTTGTAAATGTTCATCTGTGTTCAACGTCAAAAGTGCATCCGGGGAAATAATGTATACTCGTCAGAGGCCAGTTTCCGTCCAAGCCCAGTTTCCGTCATTCTCATTTAAAAAACGTTTTAACACTGCAAATTACTTACGCGATGTCACTAATTGTCAGACGTTTATAACTGAAGATTGGAAACAGGAAAAAGAACCAAAAAGTAAATAAAAGGTACAAAAACGAAAGGGATTTCTCCGAAAAATGTATTTACTTCCTTATGTGGCGTTGGGGATGCACGCGCATACTGCCGCATAATAAACTATTAAAAAAATAACACTGTAATGACGTCATAATTGTATCACTCTTCAGCGGACGCGGTTAAATAGACTAAGATTATATAGTTTCACCAAAGAGCAGCAACTCGTACAACCTGTATCTGTTTGATTTACATAGAGTTACCCATCTTTTCAGTGTAAAATTGTTTTATTTTGACGATTCCAGGCGCATTGTTATAACGATCGAGGTGACTGATGGAACAATGCAAACATACCATTTTTACAATGAAATTGTTGAATAGACTTGCAAACAAGTTTCTAATTCATAAAAGTTTACTGTATCTTGACCTAGTTGAATCTATCACTCGATAAAATACATGACGGAAACTGGGCTTGTAAACAACATGATTTCTCAGTTTTAGTCCATTTATAAACAGGTCACGTGCCACTTCGATAATTTATATAAAACAAAATTCTTTGGTATCAACTTTCCAGGAAGAGGTAACCTAATAGAAAATAGAGTAAAAATTGTCAGGATACATAGATTTGTCTGAAAAAATAGTTTATGTTTACATAAGTGACGGAAAGTGGCCCCCGACGAGTAAAGTATAAAGACACGCATACAAATAAACAATAATGACAAGAGGAAAAAGGCAAAGTATGCGACACCACACACATAAAAGGGTTGGCAATAGAGGTACCGCATCGGAAAGGTCAGTGGCAAAAATACCTATAGGGGTTTAAACCACGTTCCAGGTTTGCACCAAACCTCATATTTAACCTATTGCCGTCCCAATAAAACTCGACAGTTTAAGTATAGAAATCACCTCCACGCTATATGCTCTAACAAGCTCGGCAGCATTAATAGGCAAGATAAGTATAAAACAAAGATGTTGATGTATGTGTGAATATAAAAATGCATATAATGCCACAAAGTCAATTACTTACTGGCAGTAGCCAGAGCACAAGGGAATAAACCATTAAGGGCACGAAAAGAAAATATTGAAGACAAACATGAAACGTTATAGTCCTTTCAGGGTGTTTGACTTTACTTCACTATATACAACCTTTTCCATACATAATTATCAAAGGCAGGTTTATTGTCCTTATTCTAAAGACTTTTGCTACAGAAAAATCTATATATTTGGCTTGTAACACTTTAAAAGCATTTTTACTAACGTAATTGCACTGTGTGGACTTGCCAAGAACATGTTGAAGCACGTATATACTGTTTCATCTGGTATGGAACTACTGTTTATAGACAACCTGTTGGTATCCCAATGAGTAAGAATTGTGCGCCTCTTGTCACAGGTACTGATGTAATCTGTTGGCGACGCTAAACCCGAACGTATTACGTGGTCCCGCCTTAATACCATTAAGCGATGGGAAAGCTTATATTAGCAGAATTTTGTAACGGACATTTCGACAATAAAATACGTTTAAAAACACATGTGATAACCTGTTTAAAATTACATATTAAATGTTTTAGTTTTACAATATGCAAACTTTTAAGCAGAAATTAAAATTTTATTTCATATCCCAGCCAACCCCGTTTTCGCTTCTTGAAGAAAGGGTTGGATGGTGTATGAAAATTAATACTCGGACCTCGTAATGTTATACATCTTTTGTGTCACCCAAGCGATGGATTTCTCTTTGGATGAAACAAACCTCTTGTATTACCCGGGAGTCTACGCCGGACGATCACATGTAATATGTCACCCAGGAAACGGATTCTATTGTATTGCAAAAGAGTCTAAGTTAGACAAAAGAAATCTCTTACGTTACCCAATATATTAATTCTACGCTGGATCAGAAGCATTATGCAGCTAGCCTGTGTATTCGCACTAAGGCAGGTGCAAACATGTGAAATATTTGTTGAAATTTAAAAAACACATCGAGGGTTTAACGCGAAACTATTGTAACTCACTTTCAGAAAATTTTACAGGAGAAGCAAAAAACATCTTATTTTCATCATAAATGCATTTAAGAACTTTATTCTCTGGAATGTAATAAAGAAATGATATCTATTTATGATTTGAGAAGAAAAGAAATAATTCATGTAATTCTGTACGAGATATTTAAGAAATATTGACTTACAATAGTTTCGCGCTAAATATTTGAAGATGTAGATGAAATTTTTCAGGGCGAAACTATTGTAACTAACATTTTTTAGCAGTTATTGATATATTTTTTCAGATTTTTTTTTAAAAACTAGATACTTCAATGAAAACTATTGGACAGTATAGCTTTAGGCAGTAAGTTTGTATGTTAAGGCTCATTTTGGACAAACCTAAGAATGGTATGCAACCCGAAATCCCTTAAGTTCTTGTTATCTTTATTTTAAGTTTAGTTTCACAATTGAAGCATACAACAGTTATCATTGCCTTCCTTTTGCATAGTTATTATTAAATCTTTTCCCTCTTCATTAAGTTATATGAGAACTTATTTCTCTTTATAATTTTTTTATGGAGTGCAATATCTTATAATTTCTTTATAAAGCCAAAAAGTGTTTGTAAAAATTACTTATGGCAAGTGGCTATTTTAACAAACACGTTTTTTGTGGCGATTAGCTTATTGTAGGGACAATGGATTTTACTGAATAGGTGAACCTCTAGCTTTTTGCACCACTGTGTCTTCTCTTTCGGTTTAGAAGGTGGAGGGGTGTGTTGTTTGTAGAGGGGTGGGGTAAGGGTGTGTAGGGGTGTGTTGGAAGTAAAAACTTTAAGAATTGGACCACATGAGCCTTCCAGTATTATTAAACTTGACTGAATAATCCCACTTAGTTGCAACTGCACAGTTCTGCATATATTATAATTGTGTTAGTTTAAATTGCAAAATGACTTTAACCTTTCCTGGATAGAACCATCACTTGAAGAGGCACACGGCAATCTTGATGTATTTAAAAATCATGGCGTCGGGTTAGTTTTTCCAATTATCTTGCATGTTTTAAATAATTCTTTATAATTATTTCAATAATTCAAAGCAACTGTTTTTACATATTATTAATTGTTGATTATATTACACCAACACTATATTTAAAACCTATGACAGAAGAAAGAAGTAGAATTTGAAATTATATTTCCTTTAATATAATTATATGCAAGCAGGTTTAAAGTTACACTTATTCTGGATTCATAATTTAGACTTTGATGAATACTTCAAGATTGCTATAGGTCAATTTAATGCAAAGCAGTTGGTAAAATATTTACCTTCCTACATACCTAACCACTTATGAAATCTTGGGCAGGGAAACCGCAAACAAACTGTTTATTAAGGATGGCCTAAAGAGTTTATACTGACTGCTTTATATAATAGATGAAACTATCCTGGCGAAAAAGATCATAAAGATGTTTTTCATACTTATGTTGTTCTAAGTCATTTTTGGCTCCAATTTTAATAGTTTAGGCTATTTCTATTGGCCATGAATCACCTTAACGTGGATACTAAGAACAATCAACATTCGCAAAGCAATGGGAAAACTTGCTCACCTTATTAATACTAGTAAATAATTTATAAGGTAATTATGAAATAATTAGTTACTAATCATTTAAAAATCCCTAAACGCATGAGGGTAATATTAAAATAAAACAGTGTTGTTTTTCTTTGAACTTATTTTCATTAACTAAAATTTCTTCTCAATTACTACAAATTCAAACTCAACAATCATTGTTTGAGAGAGTGATGTGTAAAACTTGCTTAATATTTTAACATTATTAGCTTTGAAGTATAAAACAATTTGTCCACTTTACAGATAGAAATATTTGAGTCGCGAAAAATTTCAAAACATCATTAATTTTACTTAATTAGACCCCGGAAAATAGATATTTACTCCTGCAATTCACAAATAAATGGAAATCTGTAAATAAACCGCACTAAAAGTTTAAAATATTAATCTGTTTCATGACTTCTGTACATCCTATCAATACTTTACACAGAAAAACATACGTGCACATGATGTTTCGGCAATGTTTAAAAAAACTTTTCACAATAAATAATTTTACCAAATAAACAACACAAAATACAACAGTTCATTAATTTCATATCGTTTGCAAAGCTTGGAAAAAAAGGGGATTGGCAATAATTATTAATTCTTCTGTGGAACCACTGATATCCTTAATTCTGTGATCCCAAGTGGAGGCTAAAATGAATAAAAACCAACCTTACATACTTTCATTAACGCGTTTTATTACAAATAACCTTTAATGTCCTAAGAATGGTATGCAATAAAGTCTTCAACCTTTAATTTAACTTATATTTCACATAAGAAACATAGATCAGTTATTATTACCTTCATTTGTAATAATTATTATGTAAATATTGTAAAGTTTAATGAAAATCAAATTTGACTTACAATAGTTTCGCGCCAAATTATTTTTGAAAGCAGAACTAATGTAAATTATTATAATCTTAAATAAATTTGCAAGAAACAACATGATTTTGTTGACTATAAACAATCCCTTATATGAAGATTTAATCAAAAACAAAAACAAAACTATTTTAAATGATTTAAAGCTGAGTTACAATAGTTTCGCATTAAAACAAATCTGTATGAGATACAATGCCCAGTGAGTTTATATATGAGATTTTGAACACTGTACATTGCTTCAGTGCTGAGAAAACAATGTTAAATTTGGAGAATATACATTTATTAAAGTGACCCTGACCTTGACCAAGGGTCACTTGGAGGGCTGGAAGTCGCTTGGCTTGACAAGAACAATGTAAACCTGACACATTTTATTTTTCTCCACCAAATTTTAGAATCTAGTTCTAATATTTTGTGACATTATAAAGGGTAACGTTAGGTATCTGATTATGTAAAAAAAATCATTTTCAGAAAAAAGTGAGTTACAATAGTTTCGCGTTAAGCCCTCGACATGTCACTTGACGAAAATGAGAAAAACGGTCCTATAGAAATCACAGCACCCAAACGTAATGGCACCGTAGATCCACACTGTACTAAAAACAGAGAGCAAATTTAAAATGGAATGAAAAGGACAATGATGGATATCAATTTTTTTTAGGCCACTATTTTGATATGGTAACTTTGGGTAAGTACATTTGTTTTGTTATTATCGGGCTTTGAGTCCCAAATTAATTCGAATATAAGATTATTTATTTGTTTTAACTTTGCATTCGATGGAAAAGGCAATGAGGTTAAGGGGTAAATTAATTTTGGGATTTCTAAATTCATCATACTTAGCATCGATCATATGCTTTGTCTCGGTATAAAATTCTATTCCCAAAGTTTTTGCTTTTTCTGAGATCCAATGAAATTGTTTATGTAAGAGATATTTCAAGTCTGTATTTGTTAATGAACCTGCTCTTAAAACGCTACATTTTCCCATATTTAATTTCAAACCTGATACGTAACTAAAAAGAAATATAAAAAGATCGGACAGAGAAAGTAGCATTCAAGGAGGACAGTCAACCACAAACAAAGAAACAAACACGCAAACAGACAAACAAGAAGGCAAAAGCAATAATAAATGCAAACGACATCACAAACACAAAAGGGTTGACAATAGGGCTACCGCCTTGGAACGGTCAGTGGCAAAGTAGGCCACTGGGGGGTTGAACCGGTTCTAGGGTGCACCAAACCTCACACTTACCCTACTGTTATCCCATTAAAACAGGACAGTGTAAATAACAAAATCCCCGCCATGATCTAATCTCTAACCAACAAAGCAGCATCAATAGGCAATATAAGTAAAACACAAATTTGCTCGTGTAAATATAATACAAAAAAATAATAGCCTAGAAAGCCACAATGAAGGTACTCAATGACTTGGCAGAAGCCAGAGCAATAAGAGAATAAACCATTAAGGGCACGACAAGAAAGATCATGGACAAACATCAAACGCCATCGTCCCAATGGGCTTTAGGTAGGCGTCATCATAGGGTCCACAGCCTATCCGGTCATCGTACAATTAAGGAGGAAAGCATAGTGGCGAACTGTAAAAGGGTCCACCACCAAGCATGCAGTACGTTGCAAAATGATAGGGTCATAACCTCTTTTGATAAACTTTTTAACAAAAGTATGATAATGGACCTTTGGAAACGGCCGAGCACCGGTTTAACAAGTTTAACATAGATAGTTTAACATAGATAGTATGAAAGTGATCATAACCAAGAATCTTACGAAGTTTCTTTTTTGTTCAGCTCGGTATTCATCGCAATGACCGTTTAACATACCGGAAAACGGACATTGACGAGTTAGTTCCGTTGTATAGCGTCGTACGTAGAATACCAAGTCAACATATAAGTTATGTGATAAACCGAATTTACTATTGAATTTACTAAACTTATTGGATACAATTGATACGATGCTCGGCGCAGTCTCCCATCATACAATGTTATCCAACTCGTTAACATGAAACAGGCATTCATTTAAAATCATGTTTCTGTTTGTTTAGAGAAACTTTAAACATTTACACTCCAGTAAGAAGAACGGGATACGTAATGGAAATAGAAGGTTTTCTTTCCAACGTTAAAGACTGCTTGCTTGCTCACAGAACGAGAACAAGTTAAAGTAAAACTCTTGTTAAACAAGGATTTGCGATAAAACGAAGACTGCGAGTATTGTTATCATTGATTTTCATTTAATACCTTTTTTCACGTCAATGGAAAACGAAACACTGCTACTTGGGACAATAAAAATGACTGGCCACTTCATTTCTGGAAAAAATCAGTTTTTACCATATTAAAATTAATTTGAAGTCCAACCGATTACCTCCCATTTTAGTGGACAAAACTGGACAAAAATATGTGTTAAACACTCACAGAAAACCTAAAAGTAGGAGAGTGAGGTTTGTGCACCATTGAACCTGGTCTATATCCACAGTGGCCTTTTTGCCACTGACCGTTCCAAGGCGGTAGCCCTATTTTCAACCTGTGTGAGTTTGTGATGTCACATGCCTTTCTTATTAACATTGTAATTCTTGTTTGTTTGAATGCGTGGTGTGGTTGATTGTGTTTAGTGAACGCTACATTCTGTTCTGTTACCTACTTTTTTGTGTAAACAATACCTTCTATATTCTCTTCAACATAATCAAATTGACCGTGTGAGAAATGTATTGCTAGTGATGCATTTACTTTGCATGGATCAGCTGTATTTGATGCCAGGCTTATCTGTAGTGTGGAAATTGTTTTACTTCATAACTTAAAGTGTATATACTTCCACGGTCGAACATTATTGTGCTTTCATAAACCAAATCTTACCACTTAAAGCTTATTCCAATA